>PVJL010003373.1:0-159898 GCA_004026885.1 Lyroderma lyra
CCCCCACCCCCGCCTTCTTCCATAAAGAAGACAAATGGTAAACAAAATTGCCTAGCTTTTGTCAGACTCCAGGACGAGCATCGCTCACAAACCATTCTGTGTAGAAAAGGGGGAAATTCGTCTCATCTGACTTTGTATAGGACAACAGCCCGGGCCATAATGAGGCCTTCCCAGTGCTGTGAAATTGCGCTGAATGGTGGGGAGTGCAGCCGCCTGTTCCCTGGGCATGTTTATTACAGCCCTTTGTACGTACCAGCCCTGCCAGCCCTGGGCTGGTTCTAAACTAGGGGAGGAGAGAAAGAACCCAACCAATTTGTTGGCATGAAAATTCCCAAATGGGGGAATGCATAGTAATGTCTGGAATCGAACACCCTTGCTCCAAGCTGGGCTTGTCTAGGTCCACCCCTGCTCTACGCTGAATAAGGCTGGGAGTCCTCCAATTGCCAACAGCGTATGGGTGGCCTCAGCCCCCCCCTTGGGGGTCCTCCCAGGCCCTGGGAAGTCAGGGGGTTAAAGAGGACCCCTATGCCATTCCCAACCTTCCTCAGGTCAAGGGTACATTTGAGTCTAGAGCCACTGCCAGTTGTCTTCCCCTGTGTAATGCCTCTGAAACAGAACAAAGGAATGAAACCTGCACCTGATGGCTCTGATGGGGCTTCCTGAGGTCAACCACAGGAGGCTGAGGCCAGGGCCTGGGCGTGGTGCCACACCTACAAGATTTTGGAAGCCTCTGAGAGCAAACCATCCAGAGATCAAAATACTGGGGCCCAACGCTGCAGCCAAAGGAACCATTTCCTTATACCCTCTGGCCCTGGGAGACTAGACAGCAGACCCCAGCAGAGTGACGGAGAGACCCGTGTGAAGATCTCACAGGTACGTGGCCCTGAGCCGGCAGGTGAACTACAGCTGCTTCCCACCAAGGTCTCAGTGTCTGTCTCTAGTAGGAACTGTCTTGTGGGAGAACTGAGGATTCGACGTTCCCACATCCCGTAAGGGGGCAACACCAGGAAGAAGAGAGCTGAGGGGAAAGATCTGGAACTTTTACGAGATGCCTTTCCTCACCAATGCAATAGCAGAATCCTCCAGGTCACATTCTTTTTCTCACCGATCACATGGCAGGTCACATTCTCTGTGCTCGCCCATCAGTGGGCAGGTCTTTTAGGCAATCTTCTCTCACCAACCATGAAGCAGGGCCCTTTGGGCAATGCTTTTCCTCACCATCCAGGGGGTGTTTTTCCACACCAATCAGGTGGCAGGATCCTGGAGGCATTGTCGTGCCTCACCAGTCAGGGTGCCCTGAGAGTCTCACCTTCTCCTATCACATTTCCCCAAGAGGATATGCAGGTTTCCTTCTGAGCAGATTCCAGCCCTACATTTCTTCTCCTCTGTGGGCTCTTCTCCCAGGGTTCCCACCATGGCGGGGGGGCAGCTGGCATCCAGGGCGGGGTGGGGTGGGAGACATAGCCACTCAGGCTGGCCACAGCACTTGAAATAACAAGACAGGACCACACCTTGTCTGCCTGCCTCTGTTCTTCCTGGAGACCAGCACAGGGAAATAGGTGTCTCCATACCATTTAACCAGAGTGGCAGAGCCCCAGAGGACGATCTGCAAATTCCCAGAACCCTGTGGCCTCTTGGCATCTCACCCAGAATGGTGAGAGGGCCCTTGTCCTTCCCACTGCAGGAGAGGAGGGGAGGCAAATGGCAAGATGGCCAAGGCGCCGCTCCTTCCTGTCTCTGCAAGGGGCATGCCTTTCCTGCTCTGACAGCAGAAACCGAGATGACAGTCCATGACCACTGCCCTTCCAAGCAAAGCCCAGACATCCTCACTGGGAGATTTCTCCATTTATCCATGTGAGTAGCCCCTGTTGATTAAAATTTCTTGGCCAAATCCCCAAGAAGTCTATTTGTTTACAAGAGCCTGGCTTCAATGTCCCCCGTAAATGAAAGACAATGTGCTTGGGACAAAAGTTGGATACCTCCCGATGACATTATCTGAAAACCCAAAGCCCCCTCTCCCTACATAAGACCCTGCTCACGCTTTCCTGCCACTGTAGGCGTTTCTTGGGCCCCTTTGCCCAGGCCACCTTCTTAGTAGTTCCTTTTCAAAGTCCCCTGGGAAATTCTCACCTGGATCAATTTCTTTTTTGATGTGGAAATAGCCCAACCACCTTGATGCTTAAATTTCTCCTGACAGCCACCAGAGGCAGGCTTCAGTCCACAGAGCTGGAAGGAGGGCTCGCTTGTGTCTTGGGTGCCACCCTGTTCATTCAGAACAGAAAGGGTTTCGCCTGCAAGATGCAGACTGGGAAGCTGTTTTTCTGGAGAAAATTGTTCCGGGCAAGCAGGGCTGGCTTCGTAAGCCCTGCGCTCAATCAGGGCACATGCTTAGTTGAAACACTGCTGTTGCCATTTTGCAATTCTCAGTAGTTGCTGAAGGAGAAGCCCCATATTTCCATTTCGCACTAGGGCCTGCAGAGTCTGCTTTTGGTCCTGCGCACCAGTGCTCAACATCTGGTGGATTTCCTGTTAAGACGACGACACTTTCGCCACAAAAGGATTTATCTGCTCGTAGCTCATCGCCTGGGCCTGAGTCTGCAATGGCTTGGCTTGAGTCTCTCCTGTGTCATGCTGGATTGTGACCCAAGAACCCTCCGAGATAGTATCTTCTTGGGGAGCCACGCTTATGGCAAGCCCTAACTCCAGGCCCCAAATTTTGGAACGGAAGAGCCCTGGTTCCTGGAAATCTTAAAAGCTAAGGTGGGGTGGGAGTGGGGGGGCCACTTCCCCGCTCCCCACAGCAACACCACTAAATTCCCTGGCATCTCATCAGCTCCTCTGAGTCATCTCGCCCTTGCTTCATTTTTGTTAGTGGGAGAAAACAAACAGCAGACAGTTAAAATATTAGTGCTTGCTTCAGTGAACGAAAATAGAGTCTCCTGTCTCCCTTTAATTTTTCGTCCTGAGCAGTAAAGCTCTTTGCAGGTGGATTAAATGTTCCTTCGGAGACCCTGCCCCTGAAGCCGTGACTGTGTGTGTCTGTGTCTGTGTGAGTGTTGGGGGGCCAGGGGGCGGGAGGTGCACACATCCAAAGAAATCCGTCTGCCTGGCTCTGGTGAAAGAGAGTCCTTTGTGCCGACGGTGAGCTTGGTGAACGTGACCCCCCGCCCTGTGGTATGCAGCACACCTGTGCAGAGGGACGACAAGCCGGGCGGGGGCGGGGGGCCCGGCGGGAGCCCCGAGCCTTCACGGAGATCACACCTTCTTTCTTCTCCTTGGAGCCATTCCTCCATCGCCCCTTTGTTTCAGCTTACGCCTCCGAATACCAGGGAGGCCGTGCGTGCGCGTATGAGAGAGAGAGAGAGAGAGAGAGATGATCTCAGCCTGTGCCTTTTGGTAGTGGGACCAGGAAAAAAAAAACCAGAAAAGGAGCCGCACAGAGAAAAGCGAGGGAGGCCGGTGCTCCCGAGACCCCGCCCCCACCGCCTACCTTTGCAGGCCTTCCGGTGGGTGATGGGCTTGCCCATGTCACGGTAGTAGCCTTCCTTGCAGTAGTGGCAGTGGCGGCCGGCCGTGTTGTGGCGGCAGTTGAGGCAGACGCCTCCGCTCTTGCGCCCAGACAGCTTGTAGAGCTCCATGTTGAAGCGGCAGCGTCGGGCGTGAAGGTTGCAGTTGCAGGCTGTGGGGGAGGCAGGGACAGGTGTCAGGAAAGGGGCACCCGCGGGGGCGCGAGAGGCTCTGCCTGCCCCCCACTCCAGCTCCCCCCTCCTGCTTCACTGGGGGACAGGAAAGCGGCCTTTTCTCCGGGAGCTTCTCCTCGGCTCCCCGGTTTGCATCCGTAGCAATCACTGACCCGCTCGCAGTTCCTGGGCCATGGCTGGGGCTCCTGCCCCCTCTCAGGGGGACGCTGGCCCAGCGTACACGCCTCCGAGATGGGAGGTGGAGCTGGCGTCCTTGTGCCCAAATCCTGCTGGCAACGGGCTGAACTGTGTCTCCCAAACCCCCCTTCATATGCTGCGACCTTAACCCCAGGACCTGGGGGTGTGGGGACAGCATTTGGGGGTTGGGCCTTGAAAGAGGTGATTAAATTAGAATGCGGCCATTAGGGTGGGCCCCCAATCCAATCTGACTGGTGTCCTCAAAAGAAGAGGAAATTGGGACACAGAGACCTGCGGGATTCAGACACGCAGAGGGAGGACGGTGAAGACAGCGGCCAACTGCAAAACCAAGGAGAGACCTCTGGAGAAACCAACCCCGTCCACACCTCGATCTCAGACTGCCAACCTCCAGAACCGGAGAAATAAGTGACTTGGTTAAGCCCCACCCTCGTCTGCAGTGCGGGCTCATGCCCCGCCCTCTGCGGCGTTTTGTTCCAGCAGCCCACGCAGGCTCGTGCCCACGCTCCCCACTCCCTTCTCCCACGCCGGCTCCGGCGGCCTCACCGTCTGTCTTCCCGCCCATCGTTAACGTGGGCGGTATCACACACTGCTGGCTTCTGGGGCCTGGCTCCTGCACACTCCTGCTGCCCTCTGCCTGTTCCCTACACGTTCTCCAGGACTCAGCACCCTCTGACCTCTGCTCTGATGCTCTCCGGTTGGCCTTGTTCACCCCCCACAGCTGCAGACTCCCAAATCCCTATTTCTAGCTTCCACTCTGGGGTCTCCATTTGGACGCAGAGGCACCCCCTCCAAAGCTGTTCACTCCTCTCCACCCTGCCAGGCCTTGGCCCTTCTGGTGTCTGAACTGAGCCCTCTCTGGCCTGCTCTGCACACGGTAACCAGAGCAGGAGTTCCCAGCACCAACCCGGGGATGTCTGTCAGCAACGGAAAATCCTCCCAATAGCTCCGGGACTGTCCTCTGGAGAACACGAAGTCCTTTCACCCAGTCTCGAGGGCTCCAAATACGCTGATTCTGCCTTTTTTTGCTCTTACGCTTCAGCTATAGCAAACTTTTTTGCAGTTTCGAGGGCACGGCCTGTGTCTTTGCACATGTTGTTTCCTGACTTCTAGGACCCTCTTCCCCAAAACCCCCCGCCCCCATCTGCCTGCATCCTTTTCATTCTCCCTGTGTTGGTTCCAGTGTCACTTCCAGGCCCACTTTCACCTCCCACTGGCCTGGCTTAGGCACAGGGGCCAGGGGCTCCCCAGGCATCCACCTAGCCCTCCTGGTACCATATCGTGCCGCCCACTAGCTCCGCCCTCACGGTAACTCCAGCCGAGAGCCAGCCTAATCGCCATTTGCCCTGCTTTCACGCTAAGCTTGTTTTAAACTGCATTTTATGTAATTTCTAAAGAAATACGTGTTTAATGCCAGTCACTTGAAACACAAAAGCAGAAAGGGAAAAAAACCACTCGAAGTTCTACCCACTGCTGTTAACATGGGGGTCCTTCCTCGCAGGCTTTAATTAACATTTGCTCAGCTGGGGAAGCCATTTAATTCTCTCCTACAGACATGGATCCTACTTGTACATCTCACGTTTGGAGCCTATTTTCTCATAATGGTGAACTTTTTTAGTGTCAGGTAACATTCTTCCTAATTTTGAAAGGTGGTGCGGTCTGCCAGTGCACAGATAGCCGCGTACATAATTTGCTCATTGGCTCTGCAGTTGGGGACATTTAAAAGCAGGAACTCCCTGGGATAGATCGTTTATTTCCAGTTTTGCACTATTATAAACAACACAAGGGTAACCACCTCTGAACATAACCATTTAGACTCTGCTCTAATGGATGCTGTACAGTGAATTTCTCAAGACAGAATTGGGAGTTAAATTTTTGGGTCTACATGTTTTAAACTCAGGATCCAAAATGCCAAAATGCCCTCAAGAAAGGCCATCCTCCTAATCCCCCCATCAGCAGGATCTGAGGGCTCCTGTTTCGCCACATCCTTAAAAAGAATAACAATATGCGTTTGGTATCAGCATTTTTTTTTAAACCTTTGCCAATTCGTCTGCAAAACAAACACACACACATGATTTTAATTTGCGTGTCTTTGTTTACCAGTGAGGTTAGACATTTCTCCATGTGTTTGTCTTTCTATTTTTTTTTTTTTTTTTTTTTTTTGGTGCATTGCCTGTTCATGCCATTTGCCCAGTTTTCAAATAAAGTGGGGTTTTTTCCCCATGATGTCTAGCATGCTTACATACGATGGATTAAAAACCATTCATCTTTTCTACCATATAAGTTGCCAACATTTTTGCCAGTTTCTTATTCATATATTACTTTGGTGGTTTAAAAACATATTTGCCTCATTAACTTTTCCCTCTGATGTTATGATTATGCAGTGCGGTAAAAATATATATATATATATATGGTGACTGTTTAAGTTTAAAAAAATGTATTAGAGTAAAAGACACATTGCCATTAATCCCTCTGACGTCGAACACACTTGTCCCATCATGCTTACCCCTTTCTGAAGCGGTTCTGGAAGTCCTCTGTCGTGTGTGTTTTCAGTTGCCCTGTTGTGGCTGCCTCGGTGTCCTGAATCGATTCAAACTATTTACCTTTCATGGTCATTTTGATGTTGGGGAAGAGCCAGAAGTCACAAGGTGCCAGAGGTGCCAGATCCGGTGAATAAGGTGAATGAGGACACACCGCATGTTTACATTTGACAGACATTGCCGTACCAGAAGCGACGTGTGTGACCAGAATCGATTCAGGGCATCAAGGCAGCCATGACAATGCAACTCAAGACACGAACGAGGACTTCCAGAACCACTTCAGGAAGGAGCAAGAACGATGGGATGAGTGTGTTCGAAGTGAGGGGGAGGATTTTGAGGGGGATTCATGGATGGCAACGTGTCTTTTATTGTAATAATTTTTTTAAAATTTAACATTCATTGTATTTTTTTTATATCACACCTCACAAGCTTCTTTCTGTGTTCTTCCTGGAGTCATGCTCCAACTCACGCGCCCATTAGTTGCTCAGTTTAAAAGCAGAGATGGACAAGTGCTTTAGAGGGGGCATTGTGGGGAGACAAGAGAAGACGCAGCTCTGCCTTAGGTCTGGAAGCAGCGGGAGGCTACGTTAGGCTACAGCAGGCCTCCTGAGCACCTACAAGCGCCCCTCAGTCCCTCAGCACCTCCAGCCATGGGGCTGAGCTCACCTAAGTACAAAGGAAGCAGCTGCAGCCGCACCCTACCCATCGGCGCAGGGGACCTGGTGCATATGAGTGATGGGGGGCTGCTCAGAGGGGTTAACAGACCTACCAGTCAGGACACCAGTAAATGGAGGGCCCAAGACTGTAACCTAGATCTCCGGGCTCCTGGTCCACTGCCCCCGAGGGAAGGACCCACCTCACTGCAAGGCACATCTGGACCAAGACTACAGCCTGGAATTTGGGTCTTTCCTGCTAGCACGGAAGTCACAGGGCCCAGGACACCTGTCTGGGGACAGGGATCTGGAAAGATGGCCCAGGCCGCACTTCCTCAGGCCTCTCTCTTACTGGGAAAGGCCTCAATAGCAGCGGCTCCTTTGACGTTCTTAAAGGCAGGTGCTAATCCCGTGTCCCCCTCTGTAAGGGCAGCTCCAACCACCCCCCATCCCCCCAACAGGGCTGCCCCAGCCTCTGAGCCCCTCTTGGGAGCTCAGCCCCCACCCATACCCCAAAGAGAAGCTGGGCTGGCATCTTTCTTCCATATGCACCTTACACCAACAAAAGGTTCTTCCCAAACAACTGGTCACACAAAAGAAACCTCGCAGGCCAAACATCAAAAGACAGGGCTCCCTCCCCCATGCTTCTTGGAGCTGTCAGGGGACATCAAGTGGCAATTGCCCATGCTCAACCTTCTGCAAAGTATTTTACAGCTTGTTTTCTTTTCTCTTTGTTTTATTTTCTCTGCGCAAATGGAAAAATGCATCAGGCAAACCAGCGCACATCTGGACCCCTTGGCTCCACACAGAGATGTCGCCCAACTGCCAGCCAGTCCCAGCCCCTTCCTCAGAGAGACACCTTAATCCCTCATGCCTTCCTGTTTATCTGCTGCCTCACGTGGAGGCAAAAATATTGGGTATTAGTTTCATTATCAGATTTCAAGGCGGGAAGGAAAGGGCAGCTTTGTGAGAACAGACAGGTCAGCCCGGGGGGCGGGGGGGGGGGGGGGGGGGGGGGGGGGGGGGGGGGGGGGGGGGGGGGGGGGGGGGGCAGGGCAGGGCGACTTGTGAGGAACCTGCCCTGGGCTGCCCTGTGAGGCACTGCGTCCTTTCCCAGAGTTCCCCAGCCACCCAGAGAGAGTTGGTCTGGTCTACACCCAGAGCTCTATGCACCCCCGCTCAGGTGCCAAGTGGGGGTCACCAAGGATATATCACGCGTGGCTGAATTGCAGACCCTAGGGTGTAACTTGGGGCAGGAGGGAGGAGGAGAACCACCCCTACTCACACCCACACACATTCCCCAACCAGAAACCTGGCCAGAATTGGGGCCCAAGAGATAGGCCTCTATTTTCCTCTCTCATTAAAAGTTCTTCCAAGTCCTATTTTAACATACGCTGGTCACCACTATTGCTTAAGTGTTTTCAAACCTCTCCCACCATCCAAGCTCTCACCACTCCCGGGCTAGTTCAGTTCAACACACATTTAGGCCATGAGGGAGACAGGCAGGGACAGTGCACTCTCAACTGTCCAGCGCTCCCCTTCGGACCAGAGTGGAGGGACAGATGAGCGCTGTCAGTGGCGAGCTCTTAGATAAAGTGGGGCAAATGCTCTCTTCGGCTGTGTTGGTCTCTAGAGGACAGGAGCAGTGTTTGCCCTTACATATCTGCCAGCCTAGAGCAGATTTCAATATGTTTTTGTTGTACAAATGACAGCAGACGTGAGCAAGTCAGAGAGAAGATGGGTGGATGGAGGGAGGAGGGAGGGATGGCTGAATGGATGAGTGGGTGGGTGGGTGGCTAAGTGGGTGGTGGGTGGGTGGACGGATGGATGGACGGATGGAGGATTGTGTGGTATGCCTGGACTACACCCTGACAAGGCACGGCCTTGTGATATTTATGACATTTCTTTTATTGTTGCTCTGAAGTCCTTAAAACTTGTCTTCCTGCTTTAATTCATGGATTTAGCTTCTGTCCACTCAAGAAGAGTGCAGTACTTTAAGGAGAACCCACACCTAGCCACGGATTCCTCCCAGGACTCTGAGGAGGCCCTTGCACATACTGGGGACTGAACCTGTTAGTTTGATGAGCTTAATACAGGTGTTGGCCCTCTCCCAAAAGACCCCGATGAACTCCTTCCCAATCCCACCAGGGCTATCCCAGGCCCAGAAAGAATGTAGTGGACGTAGGTGAGCCACATCGGGGTCCTGTCTCTCAGGGAAGGGTGTCCTGTCTTCCGCAGACCCGTTGACTCAGGGGCTCTCAGTGGAACAGGAAGGCCACAGGCGACACCCAGGGACCCTCCTCTGCCCTTCCAGCACACAGGATCACTCTCAACACTCCCCCTCCCTCCCAGGGCAGTTCCTTTGAGAAGGCTGCCCTATGTTATTTCTGTAGGGAGTTTGGGACACCTCTGTAGCTGAACTGTCTAAAATAACCGGCCCACGCACGCACCACCCATGGGCTGGCGGCTCCCTATGCAAGAAACCGGCCCTCGCCCTTGGGCTTACTGTGTACCCCGTAAGTGCAGCTCTCGGACCTGCCATGATCAGCAACCCACCGCCAGGCATCCAGGGCACAGGGGCAGGGTGGGGTGGGACTGGGCATTTGCAGGGTTTGGGGAACTTGGAACTAAACTGAAAAGGAATCAGCTGGAATCTAAGGCATTCTCGGAGGGGAGGAGTCCCCACGAAGGCAAAGGCGGGTATTTATGGCAGGTCGTCTGCAATGGAGCAGGGGGCAGAGGTCTGGTTTGTTTTTTTAAAAACATCTCTTTAAATGATTGTTTCAGAATAATAATATCTGCGAGTTATTTTTAAGAGGTTGAGGTACTTTGCATTTCCTTTTGTTACTTTGTTCCTCTATTTGGTAGACCATTTCTTTAGAAACTGTCTGACCCTTGTTTATAAATTTTAAGTATTCCGCCCCCACGGGTGTCTTCTCTGAGCCCAGTGTTCAGCTTGTCCTGAAATGGTCAGACAGAGGTGTCACTGCTCCCCACTCACCAGGCTCCTGCCCGAGGGGTGGAGGGGAGGGACCGGGCGGGACAGGGGGGCGGGGACACACTCTGAGCTGGGCTCTCAAAGGGCTCCTTTTGGGAAAGGGGCTGAGACAGGGCTGGCCTGGGGCGCTTCCAGGGCCTGGCCCCTTTCGTGTCTGCTTCTGAACTGGGCATAAGAAAAGTGACCAACCAGGCACGTGGATATTTTTGCAAAACAACCCAAGCTCTTACTGTAGGTTTCACTTTACTAATGGCAAAGTCTGGTGGCTCAAGGATTTATTTATTCATTCAACAAACATTTACTGAGCACCAAGCAAGGCGCTGGGGATATAACCGTGAGTGGGAAAGAAGTGGCCTCTGGCCTTGCAAGAGTCTTTGGAGATACTTGGTGTGACCAAAGTCTGGTTCATGCTGCTGCTACTGCCACCTCACTCCAAGGTCCTCCCCCACCCCCAGACACAGGGCTTAAAGCTTGTCATCAGAGACATCAACTGGCCAGACACTGAGCAGGGTAACTGCTAAGAGACCAGAAGCATCACACAGGGGCAGTTTGGTTCCATCGAGGCTCTAGTCTAGGGGTCTGCAATCACTTGCGGTGTGCCTTGTACCAATTTTTAAGTAAACTGTGGAAAAGCATCACCTACACATGCACAGCTCATTTGTCTCAAAGGAGGCAGTCAGTGGTCCACACTGAGTGTCACAGGGCCCCAGTGAGGTCAGGATGCTCTACGGGCCTTTTGGGGGCCCCAGAGAACACATGAGGGAAAGTGTAATATCCCCAACAGGACACGCTTCTGCAGTACTGCTCATTGGTTTCTTCATTCAACAAATATTGATGGAGCCCCTTGGCCACGTCGGCCGCTGTGTTGGGAAGCACCACTGCTGGAGGGTTAGCATCCCTGCAATTCGCTCTCTCAACACTTCGCCCCTCTCCTCCTCCTGTTTAAGTAGCCACTAACTCCCAAGACCCCAACACTCCCAAGACTCACTGGGATCGCCCCTCCAATCTGGACAGCTGAGACCCACCCGCCCTCATCCCTCAAAGTCCCTGATCAGCAAACTGTAGGTGGGGCATGAGGCTCTGCACAGAGAACAATTTCCAGGTAAGGCTGAGCAGCTCGGCTGAGGGCCATGCTTTGAGAACCGCTGTGATGACCACTGAGAATGCAGAGGAGAAAGAAGTCTGAGGACAGGGATGAGCCCACCTGTGATGTAATTATTATTAAGTACAGCCATTCCTCACTTAATGACCAACCTGTTTACTGACCACTCAGCTTTACAACCAGCTCTCCAGCATGGGGAATCCCCTTTCTCAGTCTGTGTGAGTCTCGGGAATTCCCTCTCTCAGTCTTTGTCTCATTCCCGCTGTCAGTTAGTATTCACTACACAAAGCATTCACAATGACACGAGACTACATATTTCATTTATAAGTGTGGTGTTGTGTGATACCTATTGAAAAATACACACCCTATGGCACCACAACACACTGCAAGACATCCGTCTTTAAGCTCCTGGCTTATCAACCAATTCGCTTTATGACCTAGTCATAGGAAGGGAGCTTGGTCGTTAAGTGAGGAGTGTCTGTAAAATCAAATGGCACACAACTGATATGACAGTGCAAAGCAGTGAAGATGAGAGGAGAGAGAGCTGGGCCTGATTTGGGGGATCTGGGACCTGGGCACTGGTCCTAGGCCTGCACTTCCCCGAGGTGGGCGACCTGGCAAAGCCCACAGGGTCACACCCGAGCCTCCATGGTCTCATCAGTAAAACAAGGACCTTGGGTCTGATGGTCTCTGAGTTTTTTGGTGGCCCTAAAAGTCCATGGCTGCAGGACACCAGCACGCCTGGGAGGTAAGAGGCAGAACCTAGGCAAGATAAGAGATGGGGCAGGATGACACCATGGCCCTGAGGGGGTGTCCTGCCAGCTTGCACACCGCAAGGTGGGGGCGATGCTGGCCATCCCAGGGGAACAAGGGTAGCAGCAGGCAGGTCTGGTGACCACCTGCCTCTTCCAGAAGGACAGACAGGATGTGGCAAGGACACTCTCCAGGGTACTGGGCAGAGGAAACCATTCTGAGGGAGACAAAAAGTAGCCCCCTTTTTGGGTATATGGGAGGGCATGGTGGTGAGAGTTGGTGTGAGGATTTCCAGGAGGGCAGTTAGCAAAAGGGAACTCCCCTGGTGGTCCTGGGGGTCCCCAAAGCTCCGTTCTCAAAGTGGCAAGCCCACGGACCCCTCTCAAAGTCTCTCTGGCAGCCTGCAAAGCCTCCACATTGCTTCTAAAAACTCCCAACTTGGACACAAACTCCCTGACCCCCGACCTGCACATGCTCTCTGATATCAGACACAGAATCGACAAGAGGTGCACCAAGGTGGTCAGAAAAATGGGAAGGAAAAAAAAAAAAACAACCGAAAAACCAAACTGGGAAATGCTTTGGAAACCCAGTCCGGGATGTCCTTCAGGGAGGCTGGAGGCGGGCTTTAGATGCTTTCTGATAAAGTCCCTGGAGATAAGTGGCCTGTGTTTGCCGAGGGCTTAGAGAGCTTTCGCGAGTCCGCACACAAAGGGGCCCTCTGTCAACAGTCCTTCAGGCCACTAATAGGGCTGAACAAACACTAGGGTAACAGGCTCTTCACACCTGTGAGCCTCGGGAAAGGCAGGGCCCCTCTGTCAAGACGTCAGACAAAAGCGCGGTTGGGAGCCATTGCCCCCGCGCAGCCCGACCCCCGGGGCTTCTGGAGGAGGGGCCGGGGGCCCGGGGATGCAACCTGAGGTCTAGGAGGCTTGCCTCCTTCACGCAGGTAGAGCGCTGTCCAGAAAGTATCCAGCCGTGTAATCTGAAGAACAGGGGCACCTATGGAGGGATTCCCCCCCCACCGACAGCCCTCGTGTGTGAACTCCAGGTGGGCTAGGGGGGCTGGCTGACTCGGCGAGCACACTGGAGAGGGCATTCGTGGGACTGGGATGGAGGCCACGGGCAGGATAGGATGAAGGGAACCAGGGAGAGGCGCTCTCTCTCTCTCTCTCTCCAGGACACAGAGGCAGCCCAGGGGCTTTCTTTCACGCCGTGTGGGGCGACCGGTCCCTCCCCACTTGACCATGCAGGGCCATCCCCCAAATGGGCTTGACCTCACCATCATATTTTCCGCTGATTTTTTTTTTCTCTGTAAACATCTTAGCTTTTTCTTTCCCCTGCCCTTTTCTGGCGGCTGCACCTCCCCGCAAGGCTTTGAAACAATCCCCTCCTAACGTCTCCCGGGCCTTTCCCAGCTCAGGAAAATCTCAGGGCTCCTGCTGTACAAACATCCTCCTCTTCGCCGGCCGCGTAGGCCCCTCTCGGCGGAGGAAATGCCTGGGAGGCTTTGGTAAGCCGGGAGCAGTCATCAATTCTTTGTCTGCAGCTGAAGGTCCTCGGTTCCTCCCTCTGAGGAGCCCCGCCCCAGGCAGGCAGGCCTGGGGGCGGGTGGGCGGAGGGTGGGCCTGGCCTTGTCACCTCCCTCAGGGACAGCCCTGGCCCTCTCAGTGGCATTCCCACCTCTCCAATCGACCCTCTGCCCCAGATCCCTCTTTAAACGCGCCTCTCCCCTGGTCACTGCCCTGTTCTAGAACTTTCCGTGGCTGCCCACTGACTACCAGATACAAACCCTCTTGCCCTCAAGGATATTGGTTTCAAAACAGAGGTCCAGAGATGCGGGGTCTTGCTTCTCCCCTATAACAGAACCCTGTATGAACACGCACGCCCCACTCCCGCCCACGCCCCAGAGCTATCAGCCAAACAGAAAGGAGCCGTTGTCCTCCAAGGGCACGAACAGACTCTTGGTGCAGCGGTGGGCTTCGAAGGTTCCCTAGTTTACCCTCTAGCCATGGAAGAGATGAGGAAAATGAGGCCCCTCAACAGACAAAGTGACCTTGCCATGGACCTGGAACCAGTCAGGGAGCACTCCATACTTCGAGCTCCTTCCAGACATCCGGCCCGGGGAGGGTGGCATGGCCGTAGGCAGACGAAGCTTCATAAACCCCCAGAACTGCTGTAATTCATTTGTGAAGACTGAGAATTTTCTAAGTGGGAGAGGGTGTCAGAGCACAGGTCCCCTACCCCGTGGCTTGGGTTGTCACGAAATTCTCTTTGCCTTGTGGCTGGTCTGCCCTGCCCAGGTGCCCGCCTGGTGGCACAGGGCTTCCATCCAACCCTTTTCCCCAGAGGTGACGCACAGCCCACCCCTGCCCCGTGCTTTATTAAATGGACATTTGGGGGCTGAATTGCCAGCTGTGCCAACCAAGCCTGGCCCCTGGCCCCTGGGTCATTTGACATATTTAATGGTCCATCACTGAGGTGGGCACATGCCAAGCTAGAGGTGCAAGGCCGGACCCCAGTGGCAGTGGGAGAGGCTGGCAGCGAGGGAGGCTTCATGACTTGCAGTCGATTCTATTCCCCTGACACCAGTAGGAAAGCATGCTCTTCTCTGGACGCCACTGTCCCCACAGGCAGTGTCCCTCTGCACTTGACCACTTCCAGAGACCAACCTAACCTGCAGCCTGAAATGCTCCAGGAAAATAGGACATGACACACAGGGCCATAGGAGCCCAAGAATTCAAGGTTCTTGCTCATGAATGGAGACAGGCTGAGAGCGGGGTCCCCAGGGCCACTCTAGGTCAACACCAATGCGCCTCATTTTCCTACTTCACTCGCCAACTAAGGGCTGCCAGACTTAGCAAATACAAATACAGCATGCTCAGTCAAACTGGAATTTCAACAGACATTTTGGTAAAAGTATGACCTAGTGTTGCCTGGTGATCTTATCTCCGACACCTCCCAGGTCCCGAGCAAACATGTGCTTGGCCTAAAATGTGTGATTTTATGTGACAGTTTTTAATCAAAGGAAATTAATCTCAGCATGCAAACGCCCCAGGAGAGGTTAGGAGGGCCTCTCAAGTCAAGAGGACCATCTGGGAAGAGACCTGTTCAGACTTCTCTGGACCCCAAGGCTTGTCGGAGTCTTCATTTCCTTTTTGGTCATTGCTACCGTGTCCCTTCCTCGATCACTTCTCTTCCTTCAACCGCTAAATGAAACCAGGAATCCCTGTGGAGATGTGAGAGAAAAGAAAGGCCCTGCCCACCCAATGACCCAAAAAGTGTTCTCCTGACTGTAGACAGCACCATCAGTGCTGAGCTGAGAGGTCACCTCACTGCCCCCCACCTGACTCTTGAGGAGCCCCTGTCAGATCCCCACATGGAGTCACACTGCTGTTGAGGGAAAAACAGGGGGAGGAAGGCAATTATGATCAGAATGACCCAACATCTTTACCCCAGAAAAGGTCATTTTCATCAGGCCAGCTTTGTGGCAAAACTGATCAAACTCTGCACCCCAATTCCAAATCCAGTTATTTTAATCAAACCAGGAGGTAAAACTTACTTAGATATCAGTAAAGTGTTTAGGAGATTACAATGAAAGAATTTAATTAAATATCATCGCAGCACGAGGAATGTCGTCGGCCTGCCACAGAGCTGAGCAAGTGACAGGAAAAGGCAGATCACAGATGATGGGGAATAGAATGGGCCACCCTGACAGAGAGTGATCTTGCCCTTCCCAGGGGGCATTCAAGTAGAGGGGCGTAGCAGGGAGAATTTAGCTGAGACTGAAGTCCTTCCTACTCTGAGAGCCTCAGAGAAGCTTCCAGGCTTGAGGCTAGGAAGGGCCTTGTTAATACCCTTGGATGCGTGAGTGGGAGTCCTGAAAAGTCTGCTAGTCTATCGGGGTAGGGACCGTGCATGGAGGAGGAAGACAGCAGCAGAACCTCCCTGAGGGCAGCGGGGAGGGATTCGTTTGCAGAAAACAAGCCAAATGGTCCTTCTGGAAGGACGTCCTACGTGATCAGCGACCCTCTGGGGACCACAGCCTGGGGACCAGTCACCATCTCCTCACAGGCAGCAGTGCCTTAGCTAAAAGAGCCAGCCAGCCTTCCGAGGTTTCAAAGGTTTGAGGGCAGCCACACATCTTGTGCAGAAACGCACCAACACAGCTGTATGCAGAGGGACCCCGGGGGGCTCGAAAAAGGGACCACAAGTCCAGCCACGGCCTGAAGGATGAGGTGGGCAAGCGGTGGGGAGCAGAGGGCAGGGGCAGGAGGTGAGGGCGGTGCTGAAAGATGGCACAGCCCATCCCGGGCCTTCTCGACCCACGTTGGCCAGCAGAACAGTGACGGGGGACGTGCCTGCAGCCGGCGCTGTGCATCCAGGCGAGCAGCAGACGCCCACGACTACCTTTTCTCTTCTTCACGGCCTCCCCCGAGGCAGGGGTCACGGGCGTCCGCCCTGCCCCTTACTAAGCTGCTCCCCCATCACTTCCTCAGTTTCC
Organism: Lyroderma lyra; assembly: GCA_004026885.1. Classification (NCBI taxonomy): domain Eukaryota; kingdom Metazoa; phylum Chordata; class Mammalia; order Chiroptera; family Megadermatidae; genus Lyroderma; species Lyroderma lyra. The sequence continues at coordinate 16,444 of PVJL010003373.1, forward strand.
CCATCATGAAGTACACACCGCTGCCCTCAAGGTAAGCCATGGAGGTAAGGGAGGGACGTGTGTGAAAGGGTGTGAGGCCTCCTGAGGGGGGCTCCCGAGCCTGGACACCCGAAGCGACCCAACCAGTGACTTCAGAAACACGATCCCATCCCTCTCCCTCTCCACGGGAAGCACAGATGGAAAATGGTACAAACACATTGGCTCTTCTAAACACCCCACACTGTACAACTTTACATTCTTCTCATCAAAGTCAGCCATAAAATTAAAACATGGAGGCACTAGGGGCCTACTTCTATATACTTTACCCACCCGGCGTGCTCACAGGCAGTCGGCGAGGAGGGCACTGCCGTGGCCACTTTACAGGTGAGGACAATAAGACAGCCTGCTGAGTGCGCACAGCTCACGGAGGGTGCTCGGGGACCCTGCTCGGCTCAGGCAGGGAATCCTGGCTCCTTCCTCCTCCCTCAGCTGCACATGATGGGGTGTGGTTCCCCGCGCCCCACCCCCACCCCCACCCACCCCCATCAGTGACTTGGTTGACTTCTAACCCGAATAGAATAGAAAACTACTGAAAGCACCAGCTGGGCCAGGCAGGGGCTGTTTTATGACAATAGTTCCCCTCAGGTGAAGTCCTTGGAAATGTCTTTTCTTGTCCTGAAACTCAGGGCTTTGGGGATGAGGCAGGTTTCTTCTGCAAGTGTGTGTGGGGGGACCCCCATGTGAACACCCCACATTTCTTGGCCCTGGTGCTTCTGGCTGCTTTGCATTTGGCTAATTCCCCAGGCATCCTCTGTAATTCCACAGTAATGTGGCTTTAATTGTCCCCAAAGCGGGCCATTCTTCCTTTATTGTGCAGTAAATTTCCCTCCAGAGTTCAGATTCCGTGCGCCTGCCCATGCCAGGAGCGGGGAGCGCGTCCAGGCACCACTGTCCTGGCCAGCCGGCCCCACTCATCCCTGGGCTGGGAGCTTGGAGCTCATGATGGCCTAGGGGCAGGGCAGGGTCCCTGGGGGAGGGGCACACTAGGAGGGAGGCAGGGACACCAGTCCCTGGTTCTGTCTGGAAAAGGAATTAACTTAACAAATGCAAACAAGCTGTAACAGCGGTATTCATTAGGCCAAGTGGGGACTTGGTTTTATCCATTCTCTGGTCTTTTTCATCAGCCAACGCCACTGAGGCAGGAGTCTGAGGTACCAAAAGGGGGTTCCAGGACCTGTTTAAATCTCCCACCTGTACGACCTGAGCCGGTCACCTGACCTCTCTGGGTCTGTAAAAAAGAGTAATTACAAGCCCCCCTTTATCAGATGAGATAAGGCTAGTAAAACAGAGCAAAGGGTAAGCCTGGATGCACAAGTTCAATCTGATCTGTCACACTAGCCCAGTGAACTTGACCTTGGGTATGTTTGTTAGCCTCTCTGTGCCTTAGTTTCCTTATCTGGGAATGAAGACAATAATGGTGCCCACCTGTGAACAGCAGCTGACCCAGGGGACCAGGAACTGAAGTGACTATTACCATTCTGATCACACAGTTCCAGGCACCTGAAGGTCTACTGGAGGCTGGTGACACAAGCCTGAGACAGTCTTTGACCTGAATGAGTTCCTCATAGAGAGAACCTTGACCTCCAGAAGCCTCTGTCCATCCCAGGGGGAGCAAGGCCAGCCCATCCTTGAGAGCCCTTGTAGTTTCAGATGTGACTCTTCCTGCATTCCCCTGACACTGTCTGTGCCCAGAGTGTTAAGGGTTTCTTCTCATTGAGACAATCTTTCCTTCCCAGAACCTGGACCATCTAGAACAGAGTCAAGAACAGTACAGAAGGGGACAAAGTCACAGCAGCCAGAATGGTGGTCACCAGTTTTCCTCACTAAATGGGTGTTATTTAGCCCCAGTCACCTGCTTTCTCTCCACTCCTCACCTTGCCAGCATCCACATGAACAAGCAGGTCAAGGCCAGGGCCCTTGGGTCTGTGGCTCCTAATCACCAGAACCTTCCCCTGTCTTCTCTGCTCCCATCCAAAAAGCCAGCCTTCAGGAGCAGTCACACCCCAGGGCAGATAAATACTTTCCTGCGTTCATGACCACAGCCACACCTAACTCCCCCATCACCTCCAGGTCTCAGCTTAGCTGTCCCTTCTCAGTGAGGCCCACCCTTGTAAACTCTCCACCACAGTCCTCCCACAGCCCTCTCCTCTACATCCGTTTTCTCCGAAGCACGTCACCTTACAGCATACACCCACTTTGCATATTAATTTTGCTTATTATATTACAGCATGCACATACTTGACATATTCATTTATTTACTATGCTTCCCTCATCTAGAATGTAAACTCCATGAGGGCAGAGATATTTTTTGGTCTTTTTTGTTTACTGATATTCCCCCAGGGTGTACACCACAGTTCCTGGCACACAGTAGGGCAGCAGTCCCCAAACTTTTTGGCACCAGGGACCGGTTTCATGGAAGACAATATTTCCATGGGCCGGGTGGAGAAGAGGGATGGTGCTGAGATGATTCAAGAGCATCACATTTATTGTGTACTTTATTTCTATTATTATTACACTGTAATATATAATGAAATAATTACACAACTCACTATAATGCAGAATCAATCACTGACAGAGTTTTAATATGAGTCTGCAAGCAACTGATTTATTATGGTCTCTGTGCAGTCAAACCTCTCTGCTAATGTTAATCTGTATTTGCAGCCGCTCCCCAGTGCTAGCATCACTGCCTCAGCTCCACCTCAGATCATCAGGCATTAGATTCTCATAAGGAGCACAACCTAGATCCCCTGCATGTGCAGTTCACAGTAGGATTCATGCTCCTATGAGAATCTAATGCCATTGCCAATCTGACAGGACGCAGAGCTCAGGCAGTAATGTGAGAGATGGGAGTGGCTGTAAATACAGATGAAGCTTTGCGTGCTGACCCATCACTCACCTCCTGCTGTGTGGGCTGCTTCCTAACAGGCCACAGACCAGTACCAGTCTGTGGCCCAGGGGTTGGGGACTCCTGCAGTAGGTGCACAGTAATATTAATATTTGATAAGTCAATGAATGAATGAATGGATGGATGGATGGATGGATGGATGAATCCTTAAGACCTGTCAACTCTCTCTCCTACTCCCTGGATCAATTCCCTATTTCAAATACTCCCCACCCTCTTTAAAACCTATGACCCCTACCACCTCCCTCTCATCTCCACAAATGCAGTTTCCAGCCTGACCTGCTATTTTTCAGAGGAAATGGAAGCCCTTAGACAAGAGCTCCTATGACCTTGAAGCCTCCTTCATTACCGGGCACCCTCCTCCCAGCACTGTGGCTCAGATTTATCCCTCTGCTTCTTCAGAAAACATAAACCTGTCACTTCTCCCTTTTGTTTCCCTTTGTCCTTTCATTCTCCTGTCCATTTGTCTCAAATTGCTCCCCTCTCTAAAAGCCCGCCCTCCATCCCACATCTCCCCGTAGTCACCCCCTCTTCTAGATTCCCAGCTCAGCTCCTCCACTGCCTCGCCTCTAGCTCATGCTTCAGTCTATTGCACTGTCTTCTTTGTCCCCGTATTCCATCAGAATACCCACACCAAGGCCACCCACCACCCTGATATTGCACATCCAATCAAGGTTTCCATGTCCCCTATGAGACGTCCCAGCAGTCCTCTCTGCCTTTGATGTTCCTAGCAGCGTCCACGCCTGGAGTTCCTCCCGTGGCCCCATCTACCCTCAATGCCTTCCCTTAATTAAAGCTGGAGTCCTTCCAGGGGAACCTGGGCCTTTTCGCCTCTCATCTGCCTATCTCCTTTGATAATATCACCCAATTCAATTATCATCCTCTTGGGGAAAAATGACTCCCAGATTGATATCTCTGGTCCAGAAATCTTTGAGCTTCAGACACGTGTATCCAGCTGTATGTCCCACCTCTCAGGTCTCTTAAACACACTTTACACTTAGCATGGTCCAAGATCAAAGTCTTGACAGTGCCTCCCAAATCCAGTTCTCCTCCAAGACATGATGCTTTCATCAACCCACAAGTGCAAGCTTGAAATGCAGAAGTCACATGTGTCACCTTCCACTCCCTCAACCCTGATATCTAATCCATCACCAAGTCCTATTTCCTTTTAAATCCTAAAGTCTCTCCCATATCCCTATATGTCTTTCATTAGTCCAAGTCCCCATCATCCTGGACCTGAACAGGGGTCATGAATTTGGGCTTTAAACCCATCTGACAGCTGGTTCATGGTTATGAATTCTCCAGGGACCATCTTTTCCCTAAGAATGTCAAAACAGGCTGGTCTCCCAACTCCCCTCTTTGGCACAGCAGGTCTATTTCTTATGGGCCTTTAAGAACGTAGTGCTTTAGGGTCCAAGCTCTCTGTGGTCATTTCCTATTAGACCTCCTGCCTTTCTCTCTGGTTCCTGCACCCCACAGAGCTGAGGCTCCAGGTCACATGTTTGATGTGCACCCTCACATCCAATGCCAGTCTCCTAGTTGTTCACCTCTATCATTCTACTTTCACTTTGTGGCCTTTAATAGATGCCTTTCCTTTCTTGCCAGCTCAGTGGTGCATTTCTCTTTTGTTTGTGGTTTTCTATGTTTGTTTTGCAAATCTCACTCTATTGTTTGTTTCTATCATTTTCAGGGACAAGCTATTCATCCTGTCATCCCACCGGAAGTGGGAGTGCAGACATTCAGCTGGACACGATGCCACCATCAGTGCAAAGTGCCAGCTATCTACTATGGTCCATGGCGATGACCTCCCATCCCCGTGAACCCCAGCACGAAGAGCCCACATGACCAGACAGTTCTGTAAGCAGCACACGGCCCTCCTAGACTGCTTGCTACTCTGGGGTAAGTATGTTGGCTTCTGCTCTCCAGGGTGGTCAGTGCTTAACAAACTGAAGGTAACAGTCAACAGTACGTTAGCAGATCATGAGATTAGTTTAGTGGGTTGTAGGACAGCATGAAAAAAAAAAAAAGAAGCAAATAGAAAATATCAGTGTGGACCACACATAGTAAGGGTTCAATGAACTTTTATTTTGGATGGATGGATGGAGGCATGGCTGAATGATAGATGGCTGGCTGGCTGGCTGGCTGGATGACAGATGGATGGATGGATGGATGATAGATGGATGGATGGATGGATAGATACAAAAGGTGGTCAACAAATTCACAGAATGAAGGGGAAGAAAGATTTTAAAAACTATTATTTTTACTTTTCAATATATTCACCCTTGACCCTAATACACTTTCAGATCTTTCAATAAGTTTATTTATACACTCAAAAAAAAAAAAAGTTTTGTTTTTGCCCTCAAACTGCAGCTTTAACTTCTTCATTGTCTGGAAATTTCTTCCCTCAAAGCAGCTTTTTTTCATATTTGGGAACAAATAATACTCAGACGGAGCCAGGTCTGGACTGTTGGGGGGATGGTTTAACATTTGGAAGCCACAGTCCTGAAGAGAAGCCAACACAACATCGCTCTTGTGCATGGGCGTGTTGTCGTGCAAAAGCAGCACCTCTTTGGTCCATTTTCCTCCTCTTTTCTCCTTCACAGATCCTTTTAACTGTTTCAGCAGATTGGACTAGTACTCTCCAGTTATTGTGACACCCTTATCCTTGTAATCAATCAGCAGGACACCCTCTGTATCCCAAAGAACAGTAGCCAATTGCAACACCTTGAACTTCTTCGGGGTTGGAGTGCCCTTTTCATGCCACTGCATGGACTCCTGCTTTGACTCAGGCCCATGATGATGAACCCAAGTTTCATCTCCAGTGACATTCCAGTTTAAAACCTCATCTTTGTTGTCTTTGCAGAGGTCCAAAACCTGTTGTGAACACTCAACACGCTCTTGTTTTTGAAGCACTATGAGCATTCTGGGTACCCATCTTGCACTGACTTTTGACATCCTTAGATGCTGATAGAGAATATTCAAAATGGTTGTACTCCACCCATTTCTGCAAGCTGCTTTTTATTCAGTCTGGCATCTTCCACTACAAGCTTTTCAATGTTTTTGACAATGTCTGAGGTAGTGGCCTCGACAGAGCATCCTGGACGAAGGTCATCTTTAATCGACATTCTGCCTTGCTGTAAATCATTCCCCAGGGCAACAGTCCCTGTAAACTGCTAATAATGGTCTGAGGTGTTTCCTCTTGTTTTGTGAGGAAATGATGATGAAAAATTCAATTTTATCCATATTTGGGGTTTTCTTCATGTTTGATGTGCTTCTTCGCAATATCTGAAAACACGGATGCAAGGTGGCCGAAATTTAGCACATATACTCACAATAAGTCACACAATCACATTGTGTGCACTAGTGCTTCCACCTCTCCAATGACCCCCTCTTTTCTGTGAATTTCTTGCCCACCCCTCGTAGACAGATAGATGGACAGAAGTACTAGGTCATGATTCATAATGGTAACTCTATTTTTACTGTGTGTCATGGCCCAAAAATGTTTCATTTACGTGCCACTGAATGTGGTTCTGGCTGGTCCTCGAGGACGAAGGCCATGTTTTCTCTCCTCTTTCTGGACACAGCAGCATGCTAGGTACACAGGAGGTTCTTGGCAAATACTGAGAGATGTGGATTGACTGAGTTTCTGGAGAGAGTGAAGGAACCACTTCTCTTGGAACTGGGATCTGTTAGGTCCCAGCAAGCTCCCCACCTGGGCCCTGCCAGGTGAAGGCCAAGTCCGCCCTTGCGACAGCCTCACTTCGACCCTGAGGCCAGAGTTTGGTGAAACCGGTTTTCCTCTGTCCTGTCTCAGGGGAGGCTGATAAAGGTGGGTGGCAGCTGCCAGGTCTGAGAAATCCGGCCTGCCTTCTGGGGGGCTCCCTCTGCTCTCCTGGTGCCTAGTTCCCACCCACCTGGCGTCAGGTCGGGGCTCCTGCACTACCCCTCCTTCCTCCTGTACCCACACCACCGCCCAATCCAGAGGTCTAAAGTGTCTCTTTTGTGAGGCCCTGTGTTTGATCAGAAAGTTGTCCTGGCCCCACAGAGCCTAAGGGGCCCATCTAGATCCCTGAGCTTGGCATTAGAGGCTCCTCACATTTCCCCAGTTTCGTGTGTCCCCCCTACAACTCTCCCCACCAAGGCAAGCTGGGCTCTAGCCCAGCCCACCTCCTTCAAAGACCCCTCTGACTACACCCCTTCCTCCATGACACCCAGAGCTGACCCAGAGCGGCTGTCCTCACCTCCTCCACTACACACCTCGTGGAAAGACAGCACACTGCAGCCCCGAGGCCTGCTGGGGCACACCTGGGGCTCCTGACCAACCTTTAAGACCCTCTTTAGGTCCCAGGCTCTCTCCCCCACCTCCCCACCCCCATCCTCCCCAAGGCCCTGACGGCCAGTCCCACCTAACACAGCTGCCTTGTCTCGGCCACGCTGCCGCCAGCACAAGAGTCTTATTTTCTTGCGTCTTTCGCTTCTTCATCCGCCCACAGCAGCACCCAGGGCCTGGCTGTCAGTACCCGGGTGGCGCTCAATGAGGCGGTGCGGATGGATTGACTGATGGGGAAGAGATGCCAGAGCCCAGGTGGGAGCGAGGGTCTGTCTGGCTCTGTCTCCCGCCCGGGCCAGGGCCTTTGGTGACAACATACAGAGAGAGGGGGATGGCCAAGGCCAGGGGCAGGCAGGGCTGGGGTCCCGAGCGCCCAGGAAGCAGCGCATTCCTGTCTTCCCAGGCAGCCGTCCTGGCCGGAGACAGAGCTGAGCATCGCAGGCACACGCCTCTGCCAGCCTCATCCTACCGCCCTGCGTCCCACTGCCTCATTCCGAGGTCTATTTGCGCTTCCTCGGCCTGGGGCGGTATCTCACCACTGAAATTTATGCAAATAGAATAATGAACAATTTAGGGAAAGGAATGAAAAGCGGAGAGGGATCCAAACCACCCCAGACACTGCCTGCAGGCGTTTTCAAGTTGAGCAATCATTTTTAAGATGATTTAAAGTCACTGGCCGGGGGAATAAAACACTGGGATTCCTGCAAATCAGCAGGCCCTGTGGCTTCAGGAGGCCGCTGGCCTCCTTGTGGGGAGCTGGGGAGGGGACCTGCAGCCTGCCTGGTGCTCACTGTCCTTCAAGGTAGGACTAGTGAGACGTCAGTGGGGCCGCCCTGAGCCAAGGGCAGGGACCCACAGCCGCTGGCCTGGGCATCCTGAAACACCCACCTCCTTCCTGAAACCAGGCACGGGGAAAGCTCCAGGTCCCACCCAGAACACCCAAAATACTCACCAACTCTTACTAGTGGAGACATGCCTGGCCCAGCAATAGGGCGTTGTGTATTCATTCATTTGCTCATTCATTCATTCATTCCCTCAACAAATCTTCATGGATTGCCCATTCACCTGGGCTGGGGGTAGGGTACGGTGGAAGGTAGTACAAAAAGGAACAGGAGACCCAGTCACCGGTCTCTGGGAGTTTACAGTCTGGTCGGAGGAAGGACACGGCACAGATAGAACCCAAATTCCAAGAAAACGCAGAGCCCATTTCTGACAGGGCGACAAGGACATCTTTATGGAGGAGGTGTCACCCCCATGGGGCCTTGAGGAACAGAGAGGGGCTGGGCATAGGGGGAGGGGAGAAGGCATTCCAGGCAGAAGAAATGGCACAGAAGTACATGTGCGTTGGGATCACCGGCCTGTCTCATGACCCCTGGAGCAAAGAAGCTGCCTGAATGAGGACTCACTGTATTTTTCTTTTTAACCATCCACTGTACATTCAAAAGTGATCAGGGCCTCCTTCCGCCCTCCCTGCAGCCACTTTCTGTACAAAAGTGAGAAGCAGTGCAGGGTCGAGCAGGGGAGAGAAGGTGAGAGGGACAGGGGTCCCTATGCGGAAGAACCCGAAACTCCCATGAGGAAAGAGGAGCAGGACTGGAGGGGAGGGTTTGCCGCCCGGTTTTCCGGTCCCGTCCCTCCCTCCGCACTGCATGCTCCCAGTCTGCAAGACTGGGGGGCGGGGGGCTTCTCAAAGACCAATTTCTTTCTTTTTCTTTTTCTAAAGAATGAAGAGAAAGAAAGCATAATGTTGCCACACAGAACACATTTCGGCAGGCGGTGTTCATGGCACTCTGCGTGTGGGCCAGGCTCAGTCACTATTCAGTTACCCTCAGTTTGTTGCAAGGGGCCCCAGAGCTGGAACTCTGGTCTCCCCAAAGCAAAGCCAGGTCAATGCAATGCCCTGTAAACTCTGGAAGCCAAATCAGATTACCAGGGAGGTGATCGAAGGGATGAGGACTCCACCGAGACTACTCCAGACCCTCAATCTGTAGGTGAGACGACGGCGCCAGGAGTCAGAGTCTAGTCTCTACAGAAGAACAAGTTCCACAAACACCGTTGGAACCCATGGATGCCAGAGGTCTTTGCGATTCGGGAGGAAGCCAGTGGGCTCCAAGGAGCCTGGAGTTTAACCCAACCCTCTGCCCCAGGGCTCAGGACAGAGTCTGGTGGTCACAAAGGTCTAAGTGATTGGCCTCTGAGAGTGGCTAATGAACTAACACTGCGAGTAGTGAGGGCAGGGGGCGGGTAGGGTGTGCAAAGGCCCAGCAGGACGAAGCAGCCTCGCATGAGAATGACATCAATGTGGTCTGGTTGGTGGGAAGGCTACAGGGTGGGGTGGCAATTGTTCTCACACAATTTCTACAGGACAGTGACCCTCTAGTGCCCAGGAAAGACCAGATCAGCATGGTGATGAAGATGGAGATGCAAAGACTGGTAAAGGTGAGCAAAGATGAAGACCTCAGTTGAAGGTGAGGGATAGAGAGGAGAGGATGGACCTGGAGAGTCAGGTGTTGGGGGACCCTGTGTCTCACTGCGCCCCCGGAACAGATGGGGTTGCCAGTTTCTGGGTAGAGAGCTCTGAGGGTTGGTCCAGGGTAAGGGGGTTAGAGGTGTGGCTGGGAGCCGAGGCACAGGCCTCCTGAACCAGACCGCCAAGTCCTAGAACAACTGTGCTCACCTCTCTCAGGCCCCAAGATCAAGCCATCTGCAAATACCTAGCAAGCAGCCACCCTGAAAAAGACCCCAGTCCTTAGACTGACACTCCGAGCTCTGTGATGCAGGGGTTGTCTGTGTCTGCATGCTCACCTCGCCCGTGCAGGGGTGCTGGCAGGGCTGTGAGCGCCACATCTGGGCGCCTCGTGGGTGTCTGAGAGCTCGGGGCTGCACAGTTCTTCTGATGGGTCTCCACTGCCACCTCACAGTAGAGTCACTTGGAAAGCTTTAAAAAGAAAGCCCTACCATTCCCCTACCCCCAAATGGGGAATTGATCAATCTGATTAATACAAGTGAGGCTCCCCCTGGAACGGGCAGTGTTTCAAACCTCCCCAGGTAAGTTTAACATATAAGAAGTGAGACCCCCTACTACCACCAGCACCCCTATATAGCCAACTTGTTTTTGTCTTCCCAGAGAGACTGTCTGAAGGAGAAGTGACTGTAAATCCAGAAATGCCAAGAATGTGGGGAGCAGGGGGTGTGCCCCGTGATCACGAAGGAGAAACTAGCAAGAAACCAGTCCTTTGAGGGCAAAAGGAGAGCTAGTATCAGCCCCAGTAACAAAGAGGTCCCTATTTGAGGGCGATCCCCACTTGCGCGATGGGTGGGCCTTTCCCAGAATGGAAGGCCACGGCCAGCCCGCCTGCTTCTCAGCTCCAAGGAGAACGAGGCAAAGGCCTCTCCACTCCCACACCCCATGGTCTCCTCGGGTCTAGACGGAACGCACTGAGTGGATCTAAGAATCAGGTTCAGACGCAGCCAAAGGCCAGGCACGGGGAGGAGAGACGGCTCTGCCAGTGCGGAGCTGCCCAGGTCGTCTGCAGCACGCCCGCGGGCAGGGGAAGTTACCGTGGTTCTGGGCGGTGAACGTATGGCCGGCAGTCACCCCGGAGGGAGAGCACGTCTCAGGCTGTGAGCATTTACACTCCATGCAGGGACTTGGCCACAACCCCTAACCAATGGCATGTGAAACACCCCACTGTCAGCTTGGCCCACACTCACTCCCATTCTCAGTCACAGGGAGCTTTGTATCACCCGTGTGGCCCCGCCGTTCGTTTCCTGGCCGAGTCACCACACATACAGGTCAGCCTCATGCCAGACACTGTGCTACACCCAAGGGACACAAGGGGCTCGAGATATGGTAGCTGGCTTGAAAAGTTTACATTCTAACTCAGGAGGCAGACGTGATCTGGGGAGTGGGTCCCCCTGCTAGAGGAGAGGGACTACCCGTAAGGGTTCAAAGCAAGTCAGTGACATGCAGGAGTTTTCCAGGTGGCCAAGGGTATTCCTGACAGGCGGAAAGGCAGAAACAAAGGCCTGGAGGTGGGAGTGTATAATGTTCCTGAAAGCACATGGCTTGTTAGTGGACAAAGTGAGGGAGTTGTGAGACCACAGTGGTGAGCGCGAGGGGCTGGGGAGGGCGAAAAGCGGGTCCGTGGCTTGGTGACAGCGGACTGAGTGGGTGCTGCAGAGAAGCTACCCCAAAAGCCAGCCTTTCAAGGACCAAAGTGCCACACTCAGAGTTCTATCTATTTAGAGGGAGAATTCAGAGGCTGAGACAATCATTCATTCATGAAACAGGAACCAAAGACAAACAAGATGACCCTGCCCTTCAGAGCCCAGAATCTAGTAGACGAGAGGCCCACGTGGACCATTTAAAAATGGGGTAAATGCGCTTCCTTCATTCATTCAGCAAATACTTAACGAAAGCCTACACGCCAGGCACCGTGCCAGGCACAGAAGATTCAGCAGTGACCAGATAGACAAATCCCTGTCGCCAGGGACTGAAAAGTGACATTCAACAAGCCACCAAGGAAACTGTAAGGCATGTAAGGGGATGATAAGTGTTATAGAAACTAATAAGGCAGAAAAGGAGGGGAGAGGGTGCTGCGTGTCGGAGAGGAGTGTTAGGGTTTTAAATAGGGTGGGTGTGGAGGCCTCCCTGACTAGGTGACACGTGAGTGAAGACCTTAAAGAAGTTAAGGTACGAGCTGTGTATTAGGTCGGTACAAAAGTAACTGTGGTTTTTGCACTGCTGTTTGATATTGGAATACATTCTTAAGCAAATGTCGTTATATTATACATCATTTTGATGCGCATTTCTCGCTTTATGCTTTTTGCTAATGACATTACTTGCTGTTTATTTTATATTTATTTTAGAGAGTGGAAATGATGTTAGACAACATGCAAATCCGAGCGATTTTCTTTCTGGAGTGCAAAATGGGTCATAAAGCAGCAGAGACAACTTGCAACATCAACAACGCATCTGGCCCAGGAACTGCTAACGAATGTGCAGGGCAGTGGTGGTTCAGGAAGTTTTGCAAAGGAGACGAGAGCCCTGAAGATGAGCGTAGTAGCCGGCCATCGGAAGTTAACAATGACCAATTGAGAGCAGTCACCAAAGGCGATTTTCTTACGATGACACACGAACCTGCCAAAGAACACCATGTCGACCCTTCTAGGGTCGTTCGGCATTTGAAGCAAACTGGAAAGGTGAAGAAGCTCAATAAGTGGGTGCCTTGTGAGCTGACTGGAAATTTTTAAAAACCGTCATTTTGAAGTGTTGTCTTCTTTTATCCTATGCAACAACAAATCATTTCATGATCGGATTGTGACATGTGACGAAAAGTGGATTTTATATGGCAACCGGTGATGACTAGCTCAGTGGTTGGACCAAGAAGAAGCTCCAAAGCACGTCCCAAAGCCAAACTTGCACCAAAGAAAGGTCCTGGTCACTGTTTGGTGGCATGCTGCCAGTCTGATCCACTACAGCTTTCTGAACCCCAGCAAAACCATCACATCTGAGAAGTATGCTCAGCAAAGCCATGAGATGCACCAAAAACTGCAATGCCTGCAGCTAGCCTCAGTATTAGTGCGACAAGAGCGTCCAAGATGCTAAGATCATCAAGATACAATGTTCACAACAGGTAAGAACACCCGCTGGGCCACAAGGCATTGAAAAGCTTGCTGGGATAGCATGAAGCTTGGAGGCCGTGCAGGAGGGGGCTGGGAGCCTAAAACAGGATGGAGCAAGGAGGAAGAGGGGAAACCCCAAGAGGGAGCAGGTCTGGGAGGCTAAGTGTCAGGGCAGCCAGTGGGAAGTGTCTCCTTGTGGGCAGCCAGCCCACTAGCCACAGCTCTGGGGGTCACAGAGGTCTCTGAACAAGACCAAAAAGTCATGGGGGACAGGCACTGAGCCACGTGCTTATCTGTGATCATCTTCCCCAGCACCCAGGGAAGGGCGGAGAGTGGGGGTCTCCCTGCCAGCTCCCTCAGTACTCAGGGTCACCTGCATCTTATAGCAGAGGGGACAAGCTCATGAAGAGCTGACCTGTGGGAATGGCAGAGCTGGGAGAAAACTCATGTATGGGGGAGGGGTGATGCCCCCAAACTGGAATTTATTTATTAAAAAATTGTGTATTTACTCTTATGTGCTTAAACCTCAGTCACCTTTAATGTACTCTCTGATGCAGTAACCTATCGAATTCATTGATTTGGATGCTTGTCAGTAACAGTCGAATTCATTGATTTGGATGCTTGTCAGCGCTTCCCCCATTTTTTTGTCTCACCTCTTCCACATAGCAAAACGTTTCTCTCTGAGCACTTTTCTCATCCGGGGAAGCAAAAAAATAGTCCCTCAGGGTGGGATCGGGTGAATAGGGAGGGTGGGACCCAGGGGTCCTGTCTGCTGAACCCTCAGCGCGGTGTGGGCAGGTGCCTTGTCTTGGGAGAAGAATCAGCCATCTGCTTGACACAACTCAGGATGTTTCTTCCTCAAATCGTGACACAACCTTCTCCAAAATTGCAGATGAAAATTTTCTCACCTGGAGGTGAGAAATCCCCATCTGCTGGCTGACTCCTGTGAAAGTAGGAGAGACAGCCATCCACCCGCCGGACTGAGGAGCCACCAGACCCCTAGCACGGGTGTCCGAGCAAGGCCTTGCTGGCTTTCGGGCACAAAGACATCACTTCTCGGGGCTTCTGAGCCCCGGCGCCCCAAGAGCCTGTTCCCACATAGGCACCTTCTTCTGGGACTGAGGCCCTAGCAGCTGGGGCCCTGGAGGAGGTGCAAACACAATGGCTGGACTGTGAGGTCGCCACTTGCAAACTCCTTCTGTTGGATCGAGATGTCTTCAGTTCCGAGATGCACATTTTTCTACATTTTCATCTCTGGAACCACTACTGGCCAGGCAGTCAGCGCGGCGCAGTGGTCACTGGCTGCCCATGAGCATCTAAACCCGCAGCGTGGGAGGGGGCCGCACAGAAAAAACACAGGAACAACAACTCGGGGTCAGTGCAGATTCGGGGTGGGGGCATGGATGCTGAGTAGGACATCGTTTGGGGGCCTTCCTGATTTCATTGATTTTTTTTTCTTTTAACATATGCACAAAGCTTAGACTCGAAAGGACCTTAGACGTGATGAAGTTCACTGAGTCACTCAGAATGCTAGCACTTGAAGGGGCCATTTCCTCCCTGAGAGGAAAAGCAAGCAGGGGGACAAAGGTGACGGGTGAGAGGCAGCTGTAGACCAGAGGACGCGGCTGACACTCCCGGCTGGGCACTCTTTCCGCCGTATCAGGCGGTTGGGCGTGTCTGCCTCCATTTCTGACTCGGCTCGTCCCTCCGAGAGGCCAGCCTTTCTGGGACCTGCCCGGCAAAGTGCCTTTTACATGAGGCCCGGCACACTCTGTGAACCCAGTTCCGTACTGGCTGGGGGGTTTTTCAATTTCCTCAGGTCTGAGCTCTGCAAAGACGTCACTGAGGGTGTTCATCTCGCCCTCGCTTTTCTGCTGGACTGGGGGATGGAAACAAGCGCCACACGGGACAGTGTGACGGCCAAGAGGGGACTGGAGACATGAGCCAGCCCCGTGGCCCGGGAGCTCGGGGCAGCATCCAAGACGGGGCTTCAGGCCCCTCGGTTCCTTTTGAAACTCTCTCTCTTCTCTTCCGAAGCACCTCATATGAACGTCAAACAGGATGTTTTTAAACTCTAGGGATTGTTTCCTTCTGTTCTCTCCCTGCTGGAAATTCCAGGAAGATTTTGATTTTTTGGTCACAACTCTACACTCGGTTTAGGTGAACTTCACCCAGGCAGCCCTGGCCACGGGGCAGGGATGGAGCGTTTGAGAAGCCTTGGGAGAGGGGTAAAAGGGCTCCCGGGTAGTATACCGAAGGGACAGCCATGCCAAGGACCCTGGGTTCTTCCTCCTTCTGAGGACCGAATCCAAGGAAAACATCCAGTTAGGTTCAGACAAAGAACATTAGTCTAAAAGCAGGGGTCTGAGGTGGGGGGCAAGAGGGTAATGGGAGAGGATGAGGGGCCCTCCCTCCACTGTGCCATGGGGACAAGGAAAAATTCATGGGCCAAGTACAGATGTCAGCCAAGGGAGCCACCTCCACCTGGTGCTCCTTGGTCCAGGGCTGGCTGTCAGAAGCATCACGTTCACGGCCCATCCTGCAATCCCTTCCCACTTCACTGGTGAACCACAGGAAAGTTCTGGAGCCGGGGGTGGGGGTGGGGGTGTTGGAGCAGAAGCTTCTGTTCACAGACAGGAGAGACCAGGGTAGCCTAGGATATACCCTTATATCAGCGGTCCCCAACCTATTTGGAACCATGGACAGGTTTCTTGGAAGATATATTTTCCATGGATGAGGGTGGGGGTAAGGGGAATCGCATGCCCAGTTCACAACAGGGTTTGAGCTCCTGTGAGAACCTAATGCCACCGCTGATGTGACAGGAGGCGGAGCTCAGGCAGCAATGCGAGCCATGGGCGCGGCTGCAAATGCAAATGGAGCTGCTCACCTCCTGCTGTGCGGCCCCGGTCCTAACAGGCCAAGGACTGGTGCCCCCGGTTCATGGTCCAGGGACTGGGGACCCCTGAGCCTTAGATGAACTCAAACTTTCTCTTCCTGATTCCTAGGAAGATTAATTCCACCCCAAGCCTCTGTGTCACTAGTAAGATTATTGGCACTGGCACATTTCCTCAAGAGACTTTCCACCATTTCCTAGGGCTGGGGTGTAAGTCCTTGGTAGTGGCCTCTGTGGCCCCCTGAGCCCACAGTGGTTCTGAAGGCCAAGTGTGTCCAGGGGTGGCTGAGTGCATCCAGGGAAATCAGGCCACAGGGCCCTGTGCCTTTTCCTTTGCATCTGCCACCCCCTCTGAACATCCTACTCTCCAGCTGCACCACGCTCTCCAGGGCCACCAACTGGGGGCACACAAGCCATTGCTTCACACTTCACCACAGGACCCGTGTCACTTCCAACAAGAGGCACCAAACTTTGAAGTCACACACCCGCTGGAGAAGTGACCCAGGGTCATTTCTTTCCTTTGTTTCCACAAGCAGCTCACCCAGTTCTAGTGGCACCACCTCCCATGGGGACCCCAGTGGTGCCCGCTTCCCTCCGTCACCCCATCTACACCCACACCTCCATCATCTGACCTGGAAACTCCCAGGCCCTCCCCCTTGCCTCCTGCGGAGCAGCCAGGGCGATCTGATGAAAACACAAACAGGATCGCAGCAAGCCTCAGCTCAACACACACCCCCCTCAGCTTCCCTTCACACTCAGAATAAAACCCACGCCCCTCCTCCGGCCTCCCACACGTACCCACCGGGGGCCACCTCCCTCCCACATGCTCCCCTCATGCTGCCTTCCCTGAGTCCTTCTTCAGATGGCACACGGGACACCCTGCAGCCTGCTGCCCCACCCTGTCCCCCCAGGTGAAAATGAGTCCATCACGCCTCACATAAACACCCCTCCTGGCTCCCCACTGCCTAAACACAAGCCTGCGCTGGCTGCTGGCTATAACCTCCCACAGAGTGATACTCTGGAGGCCGTGACTCCACGTGTGTCTGGGGTTCCCCTGCCTCCTGTGGCTCCCACCATACCCTCCGACCACAGTTGGGGGAGCTGAACCCCAAGTCCTACTTCCAGGAAAACTCCCTCACAGCTCCAGGCCCCCGTGCCAGGCAAACGCACCCCTGTGGGGCCAAAGTGAGCATCTCGGCCCCTTCACGGGCCAAGTGCCGTCCATACCCCACTACCTGTCCCCTCCTTCACAAGCCAGTCGCTGCAAAGTCCACATGTCTCCCTTCCTGACCTCCCATTAGCCCTTCGCCTCCAGGTCACCCACATCGCTAGGCCCAATCAAAATCCTTAAACGCTATATTGCTCTCTCATTCTCCCACATGTGTCTCCCTTGCCCCCACCCCATTTGTCACACATCCATTCATCCTGACTCTGCTTTGGGGTCAGGATGACTTGGGGTGATTATCAGCCCAACTAATTGCTGGCTGGACAAACTTTGACAAGTTACTTGACTTCCCTAGGCTTCGGGTTTGTCATCAGTAAAACAGACATTAACGCCTAATTTAAAGGCTCTATGAAGATTGCATCAGATAATGTGACACAGAGCCCAGCACAGTAATTCACATTAGTGAGTATTTACTGAGCTTCTGATCTGTGGAGGGTTGTGTGATGGTGACACAAAGGACAGAAGGCCCTCTTGGGGCTTGTGGTGCAGGGGAAGTACAGGAAGACGTGCACGTACAGTAGTAACAACAATAATCACCTCAAACACACAGCCTGCGCCAGGGACTGCAAAATGTCTGTATGTACTAACTCACTGAACCCTCGCAACAACACTGGGAAGCATAACTCCCATGTGAGCGATGGGAAAACTGAGGCACAGCAGAGCTGAGTCATTTGTCCACGTATCCAATAAGTGGCAGAGTCAGGGTTCAACCGAGGCAGTCGGGTCCCTGGGTTTGGGAGCTGGACGTTCAGCCACATGACAATGGCCATGGCTAAAGGATGAAAGCAAGCACTGAAAACACAGGTTTCTTTGAACTCCCCACAGCAGCTACTATCATTAAAAGCACAAAGCAGGTAGGTGCCCAGTGACTGAACTACAATCTGTGACTAGGACACCTCTGCAGAGTTTCCACCTTGTCATCCGGCTACTGCCTGGTCATCACCATCACTATCATCGTCAGCATCACTGGAAAAGAAAGCCAGGCTGAGTGTGGTCTGAGGGCGGCCCGGGCCCATCGTGGGCCCTGGGTGTGGCCCAGGATCCCTTGGAAGCCTGGGCAGACCACCCAGCAGGCTTCCCACCCACACGTTCCCTGTGAGTTCAGGAAGTGGAATCAGAGAGGAGCTGGAGGGAGGAGAGCACGGGCAGTGTGTGTCTGTCCCACTAACTGTCATGGCAACAGCCCAGCAACGGGACTGAGAAGGGGCATCCCCGACACTCTCAGGTCCCATGTTCTCCACCACACTTCCATGCTGAGTTCTGCACCCCAGGAAGGAAAAGGACTGTGCCCGGCACACCCAGCTATGAAAGGAAAGTGTCTGGGAGTCAGAAAGCATGAGTCAGCAGAGCAGGGTTGCTGATTTTTAAGTAAAATGGATGTTATTATGAGATGCAGTAGAACTGAGGGACCCAAGCTGACACAGACCTACCTTTCCTGGGTACTGGGCACTGTGCGAGGCTTAGGAGCAGGGGACAAGACAAACGTCACTAACAGACCTAAGCACTTGCTGGTTCAAATGACAAAATCACTCTACTCAGAATCCCTGAAGAAAAGCTTTAAAAGAGACATCTGGGTGGTGAACACACAATGCAACACACAAACGATGCACTGTAGAATTACACACCAGGAACCTATGTAATTTTTACTAACCAATGTCATCCCAATAAACTTAATAAGAAAAATAAAGTAAAGAAAAGAGACAGATTATTTACTTTCACCAGGGAGGACAGTGTTCATAAGCATATCCAAGGACTTGGAACAGCAGTGTGAACAATCCCTGGCTATTTGCGTGGTGTTGGGCCATTCACAAAGCTTACCAAAGTCTTAAAATGTGTCAGCAGCCACAAGAATGAAAACAGTGTGAACTGGCATGAGAATAGAGAGAGAGTTTAATAAAATAGGAAGTCTAAAATGAGACCTATTTATTTTATAAACTGGGGGGGGGGGGCGGGAGGGGCTTGGGAGGGAAAGGACAGGCTGAGTAATAAGCTGGACTAAGCCAACTGGTTTACCATTCACGTGTATGCAACAGTTACGCTTTACTTGCATGTCTTCTACCAAGATATTTCAGACAGATTAAACGTTTACATGTAAAAATTGAAACTGAAAAGTATTACTGGAAGGAAATGTTGTAAATATTTACATAATCTTGAGGTAACGAAAGCCTTTCCATAGAATACAAACACTGTAAAACATGTATCAGAATACATGACAATGTTAGACTTTATATGTCTAAAAGCACCACAAATTTTAAAAGTTCAATAACAATAAACTCAGTAACACCCTGAGAGAACTATCTGTAAGACAAAGGATGGACAAAAAGTTAATATATAAAGAGTTCATTAAGAAAAAAATGAACTCTTACTACAAAAAAATGTATGAACATCCTAATAGGTAATACACAAAATATAAACTTACAAAATGTTCAGCCTTCCTTGTTAGTTTTCAAAGACAAAAATTTAAAACAACCAAACACCACTTTTTGTCTTCCAAGTTGACCAATATTTTTTAGAGTACCTAATGCCTGATACATCGGACTAAACAGTCATAAGCATTTTGGGGAGAACAAGGATATGAATGTATCAAAATCTTAAATGTGCTTATTCTTTGACCCAGCAATCCCTCATCTAGGAATTTATCCTCAGGGAACACTGAGAATGGCACAAAGGTCAAATTTAGAAGGACACTCAACATAGCAAAGCTTAGAGTACAAAAAAATCCGAAAACAGCCCAAATGTCCAAATTTAAATGCCTGATTAATTGACTCGTTGTACATCCAGATGCAATACTATGAGCCACACATACTACAAGGTAGAAGACTATTTAATAATATGGAAAGATCAAAAATATATTAAGTGAGAAGTAGTGTGACTGCATGTTATAGAAGCATATGAGGGTAAGAAAATGTCTACAAAGCCATACATCCTCTAGCCCAGCAGTTCTCAACCTGTGGGTCACGACCCCTTTGGAGGGTCGAATGACCCTCTCACAGGGGTTACCTAAGACCATCGGAAAACACATATCAGATATTTACATTATGATTCATAACAGTAGCAAAATGACAGTTATGAAGTAGCAACAACAATAATTTTATGGGGGTCACCACAACATGAGGAACTGTATTAAAGGGTCGCGGCATGAGGAAAGTTGAGAATCACTGCTCTAGGTGTTAACACAGGCGTTGGGGCTGGTGGGAATGACTTGCTAACTTGCATTTTCCTCTTTTTTTCCTAGTCTATTATCATCTATTTTTTTTTTCTACAACAAGCATCATCTTTGTAACATGAGAACTAAAGTAAAACAGTTTAGTCAGAAACAAAAGCACTAGATTGGGGGCTGGGGTTAGGCCTCGATGACCTAACCATGCTTGGGTGTGTAAGAGTCCCCAAGACTCACTCACTTGCTCCAGGTCAAACTGTACAGTCGCCCCGTCATCTGGTCAGGCGTGGCGCTGGGAAATTAAAGCCACTGCCCCAACCCCCAAGCCTCTCATCCAAGTCACCATTTGCTAGTTGTGAACCAAACTTGAGAGGAGACTTCGAGGTGCGGGGGGGGGGGGGGGGGAACTGTTGCTGCTACAAAAAGTATAATGTTGAAACTAACTCCATAGAACCCCAACTGCATTCAGACTGCGAAAGATAGTACCCCCAACCCTGGCATTGAGCAGGTCATACTCCAGTTTTTCAGCCTCAAAAAAAGGCTCCCTAACAAACTGGAGAGTGTCAGGGGAGGTGACAGAGACACCGAAGGGTCTGCAAATGGTCACAGGAGGACTGGTGTGAGGAAGTACACACGATCGCCTGGGGAAGAAAACACGGGTGGTGGAGGGGAAGGGCAGCTGTTCTGACGTGTTCTGGAGAAAATGGGTTTCTGACCAGAGGTGCCAACCCTGGGCTGGGCCTCGGTATGCCGATCAGCTGGAGGATGCTGCGGACCACACTCCTCCCGGGACGGAAGGGCCTCCGGGGAGCGCAGGAGAAGCAGCACAGCCGACCCAGGGCCAGATATGCACCCCAGGTATGCACAGGGGCACTGAGTGGTCCCAGAGAGAACAGCCTGGACCGAGAGGCGCAGTTCCCAGAGGAAGCACACAGGCGTGGATGACCAGGGATGATGGGGCAGGAAATCAAACACAGGATGAGGCGTCAATGCCAGATAGTATGATTATACTGTGGAAAGGAACATTAACTACCCCAGGCAGGGTGAGGAGAGGGAGCAGCTGGAGAGGAAAAAGTGAAAGCCACAGGAAATATAAACGGCCTCGAGGAACAGGACAAAGCTGCCCTTGGGGAGGAGACAGCGGCTGTGGGAATCTGGTTCAGTCTCTGAGCAGCACATCCCTCATGGGAATTGTAATTATGACACCCAGCTACCTTCCCGATGTGTCCACCTGAGCCACTCACATCCCCATTTTTCCTCTCCCTACATGGCCCTGCACTGAAACAGGACAGGCTTCTCTCCTGGCCCCTCCCCACAGGAGGACACGTAGCCTGCTGGCTTAATCCGAAAGATCCCAGATGGGCTCCTCCCTTGAGGCTCAGGTGTCCAGGGACAGCCAAAGACAGACATCCTCACCTAACGCCAACGGGTTCTTGGAAACTGCAAGTTTAAGCGAAACAACGACACATCACGAGACCAGTTTTACCCCAGGCTAATTGATATCAACAAGAGTTAAGTTCCTACGGCGTATTCCTGGTCACAAAAACATCACACTCCTAAATACAGACTCAAAACACTTCTACTATTAGACGCTGAAATAAATGTTAAGAAAGGGGATTAAAAATCAGTAAGATGATTATTTTCCAAACTTCTTCCTGCAAGGCAGGGGCTTAAGTGGCTGGAGCCCATCACAGCAGGTAGCAGAGGGGACAAGGCAGGACCTCACCCTGGCCAGGACCCTCATACTCATTCTCACTGCGATAATGCAGACACAACAATTCACCTCACATACACGGCTTTGGGACGAGGGGGGAAACTGAGTCCCTGGAGAAAACCCAACCAACATGGGGATACCGTGCGTACTCTGCACACACAGTGGCCCTGGCCAGGAATTGATCTTTTTTCTCATCGACATAATAATGAGATTGACCAAAACGACCTTATTTGAGGACCTGCTGTACTTGAAATGCTGGGGTCAAACCAAACTGATCAATCATCACCAAGGACGGATGGACTTTTGGAAAAGCCTCAATAGTTGTGAGCAAAAGGAAAAGGAAAAGGAAAGCTTACAAGTGAGCTGAAAGGCCACCTGGGCAGCAAGCAGCTGGTACGAAACAACACAGGGATGACGTAAGCGAAGTGAACCGCAGCACAAGCGGAAGTCATCGCGACGTGCAGGGGCCGGCTAGGACAGGACTTGGGACATCTTGATGGGACCCCCTCCCCAACACTGCATGTGCCAGCCAACACCCCCACCAGCAGCCTCGTGGGGGCTTGTGGGCGAACAGAATCCAAATCCGGAGCAGCACTGACGTCATCACCAAAGGCAGCCAGATGCCGGCCGGTGCCCTGCCATAGGGACTCGGGGAAAACCCAATTGGAAAGAGGCTCGTGGGCGTTCCGCCTGTGGTGGGGTGACGCACGTTCCAGCCTCTTCCCAAGTGAGAGAGTATGTGAAGAAACTATAAGACGCCTCGCACCCCGCACACTCCCCTGCCCCGCCCTGCCCACCCTTAGCACAGACAGGTGAGAAGTACAGCATGCCAAGCTCTGGGGAGTCTCCCTAACAGCAGCTCACACCGCACTTCCCACGTGCAAGGCCTTCCTTCGAGCACTTCCGATAACTAACTTACCGATTAAAATGGGCAAAGGATCAGAGCAGCTATTTCCCTAAAAGAGATGTACAGATGGCCAATAAGCACATGAAAAGAGGCTCACCATCACTCAGCACCAGGGAAGTGCCAAGCAAACCCACCGTGAGCGACCACTGCATACCTGCTAGGAAGGCTAGAATCAGAAAAGGCAAATGTTAACGAGTGCTGGCGAGGACATGGAGAATGCGGAAGCCTCGTGCATTCCCAGCAGGCCACCCTGAGAAACCCTCTGGCAGCTCTTCAAACAACGTGAAACATGCTCCAGCCTGGGTTCGATTCCCAGCCAGGGAACTACCACACAAAAAAAGTGAAACACAGTTAGCACGTGACCCAGCAATTCCACTCATGTACCCAAGAGAAATGAAAATGCACACCCTCAGGAAAACCTATGCTCAAATGTTCTTAGCAGCATTATGCATAATAGTTAGAAAAGTGGAAATCCCCCAAGTGTCCTTCAGCTGATGAATGGATAAATAAAACACCCACACGATGGACTACTACTCAGCTATAAAGAGGACCGAGGTCCTAGCACGTGATACTGCACAGATGGGTCTGGAAGTACAACATAGATTCTGTTTATATGAAGTGCTCAGAATAAGCAAGTTTGCAGAGACAAAAAGTACATTAGTGGTTACCTAGGACTGGGAAAGGGGCCGGCTGGACAGGTAGAAATGGGAGGAGACAAGTACAACCACTCCTCACTTAACGACCTACCTGTTTAATGACCCCTGGGACCTATCACCGGTTCTCGGAGACAGGACTCCCCTTCCTCAGTCTTTGTCGCGTTCCCGCAATGGGAGAGTGTTTAGTAGATAAAGCGTTCTTGATCACGCAAGACAGACTATGTATGTCATTTCTAAGTGTGGTGCCATGTGGTCGCCACTGAAAAGTACAATACTCCACAGCGCCATGACACACCACAAGACATCGCCTTTAATTTCCTTGCTTATCGACCAGTTCACGTAACGACCTAATTGTAGAAACAGAACTGGATCGTTCAGCGAGGAGTTCCTCTCGTGAGGACAGCATTTCTTTTTGGGGTGATGAACCCGATTGTGGTGATGGCGGCACAACTCTGAATACACTAAAATCACTGAGCGGTGTATTTTAAATAGGTGCGTTATAATTTTTTTTAATAGGTACATTATATAGCATGTGAATTAAACCTCAATAAAGCTGTTTTTTTAAAAAAGAATAATCCTCACATTCCTTTAAAACAGGCACTGACATCTACCCCCTTTCACAGGTGAGGAAACTGAGGCACAAAAAGTCACCTGCCCAGGTCAGGTGAACAACGGCAGAGGCAGGATTTGAAGCTGGCACTGCTGGCAGCCGGAGATGCGGCAGCTGTCCCTCACCACTTAACACGGAGGGGACAAACGCAGGCTGATTCCTCCCCTCTCAGTCCTTTCCAAAAGGAGTCCTGGACACGATGGCTTCCTTCACCCAACTCTGGACCCCGCCCCGCACCCCGAAGGTTTGGGGAGTCAAGCGGGAGGGCATGAGCCCTGCACAGACAAGCCCTCCTCCTCTGGGCACCGGGCAAGGGCCAGGGGCTGTCTGACACTCTCTCTGTCCTCATGCTTCAGAAATGCACGGGCCTGACTCTTGGCATCGCCAGCCGTTCTGCAGCCGTTCCACCCCAGGGCTCTACTTCCCTGGGGACACGGGGCCTCTCTGCCCTTTTCCCTTCCCCCCGCCGCCAGGCAGCCCCTCTCCCCAGCTCCCGCTGACAGTCTGCTCCAGGTCCCCTCTGCCTCCCTGCCCCGTCTCTCGGCTTTCTCTCTATTCATGCGCCGTTTCCTCAGACGCTGCATTTTTTCCTATAACATCATGTCTGACCCAGACTTTTCCTAAAAGCACCCTTTCACGCCTCCTCGCAGCCTCGCCGGGTGTCGCTCCGCCTGGGCCAGGCCACACCGAGGCCCCTCCTCCGCCTAGCGGGGGCCCACCCAGCCCCGCTCCCACACCCCATTCAGGGGATCACAATGCACATTTTCATATCAAAAGCCACCCCTCCTACCTCAGCCACAAATCCTTCCTGAAAGTAGACAAGATATACCCCATCAAGGAAAAATTAAATAAATAGGATGTACTGGAGGCTTAACAATATTTATGCCCCCATACTTGTACTTTGAATTGTCATCATCTTCTTCTACTTCTTGTCCACCTTCAAAATAATGCAGTCCTTATCACCTCTTCAAGGCAGGGACAAGGGACATTTTTCCAGGAGCTCTGTGAAAGGGCAGTCCCCAAGCAGTACAAACAAGACTCTGTACTGAGAGGCAACTGGCAGTTGACCTTCGGGGACCTTCTAACGTGACAATGAGAACGTGATGGATGGCGTGTTTTCTGGCCCCAGTTTTCAAGCTGTGGCCAGCATCATCTTCCTCAGAAAGGCCTGGAATTCCAGCTTTGGAAATAAAATAGGGGGGAAGTCAGAGAGATGTGGAAGAGAAAGAGGGCAGGGGAGGTGGGGCCCCAGGAGGAAGCCCCCACCATCACGTGGGGTCCCTTCTACGGTTCACAGAAACAAACAGCTAGTAGAGACTCCAAAAGCCATCCCGCTTGACCTTCTGGAACAAAAGATGGGGCAGCTAAAGCTTAGGAAAGCAAGGACTTGCAGAAGGCCACACCGCTGGGTGGGATGGGGTGGCTCAAAACTTGGGGGCTGCTTCCTGACCCCGTGGGGGCTCTGTCACCACACCACACTGCCTGCCCTCGCCAAGGAGCACCTGCTCCATCGTTTTGGGTTCTGCCAAGCCCCTTGGCTGGGTGGACACGGGTCTCAAAGTCTCACAGCCTCTTCTCCTAGAACAGCAGAGCCCTCACCAGTGCCAAGAGGCCATGTGCTCAGTTAACCAAGTAAGACAATGCGACCCACAGGCAGCTTTCCTGGCCTCTAAGTAGCTTCCACAATCTGGGCCCCAGAGAAATAAATGCAGAGAGGTTGAAGAAAAGGCCACCCAGCCTGTCTCTTGGGCCTCCACCCATCAGCTCATGTTTGTTTTGTTTATGAGAGGAAAATTCTCCAACTGTTCACAGAGAGCAAAGCATGAGGTCCTTTCTTCCTCCTAGGCTTAGGAGACAGCCAGGACCTCACTCCTGTGAGGGTTCCTCTATGGCACAGGGAGCAGCCATGGGCAGCCAGCACCGTCTGAGGCCGTCCCAATGCCCCCAGGAACCTCTCACTATGGCCTGTTGTCTCTGGGGGCTGCGGCCTCAGAAGAAACGTCAGTGCTATGTGTCACCACCCCTGGGGGGAAAGATGAGTCAGTGTGCAGACCTCATTCCTGCCTGCCTTCTTTCCTTCTGAGGCCTCCTGACTGTGTCTGCGAAGCTGGTTTGTAAATTAACTCCGCACACACGAATGGGAGCATTCACCGTGTTTATCAGATCCTCCTCCAGCTCTCGGCCGGGATCTGTCCAGCTCCAGGAACTTCTGTGGACAAGGACGCCGTGTTGCAGAGATGGGGCTTTCTTTCCCTGACTTAAGCTCGGGAAACCCTTTAACGGGTCAGCAGGATGCCTGTGTCCCTGAGCCCAGCCTTGGGGAAATGTGCTAACATGACCCCACCACAGTAGATCTTTGCAGAACCCAGCAGAATCACCTCAGTCTCCTATACTCCCATCCAAAACTCAAGAATTTTCCTTACAAGCCTTGAACTTCCTGAATCACCCTCAACACACCTTCTGGTCCACCCAAATGAATGAGCTCAAGTTCATTAATACTTCACTCTCCCATTTCATGGGACCCTTCCACGTGCCACAGTTCCCACCCTTAGGAAGCCTGGGCTAGAGGTGGGGAGAGGGGCTGAGGCAGACCCCCAAAAATAAGAGGATTGGGGTGGGGGGCAGAGCTTTCTAACACAACCCCAGGCTGGGTGCTGCACCCCACCTCTTCTCCCTGCAAGAGGAATGCCCTGAGCATCTCACACAAGCCACCCACAGTGCCAGGTTCTAAAGATACAAAGATTACTACCCTCAGGTGGTTCACCATCTGAACAGCAAGATAAATACAGACACAAATGTGATACATGCTGCCTGTCAGGTAGGACCTGGAGCTACGAGAGAACAGAGGAGGAAGTGCTTCCCAACAGCTTACAGGAGTAACACCTTTTTTCTCCTTATCCCCCTTTTATCTAACTCAAGTAACACATCAATACATTTTTTGTAAAGACATTAAACACTACAGAAATGTATGCATGTATACGAAAAGTAACTTTTATCCCTCCTTAAATACCTTAATATAGTCACCCAGACCTTTTCCTAAGTCAGCACATACACATTTCTTAAAAAAAGAAATAAAAAACGTCTTATACGCTCCTACTATGTTAAATCCTGCTTTCCCCACCTTATTCCTTTTAAGTCAACAAATAATACCTAATAACATAATAATGGAATCATACGTATTTCACTTGATGGCTATATTAGCATTTATTTCACTAATCTCTTGTTGGACACATTTATTGCTCCTCACTGTGTGTTGTGTGGATTTTGATCCTCAATTGACTTTTCCGTTTTCTTGCCTTCTTTCCCTACCTTCCATCTCCACCTCCATTTACCCTGTTGCCTCTTCATCTCAGACTGTCCTCTTCGGAGGAATGTTGGCTTCAGTGGCACAGAGAATGTGTCTTTTTGCAATCTGAGAGTGCCAATTTCCTGACATTTGCTCTTGGATCTTGCAGTATAATGATTTTCAGAGGTGGGCTCTTCCAGATTCAATTGGTTCTCATTATTCATGGCAGTTATAGTCTATAAAGCTGTAAACACTCAGTATTTGTAAACACTCAGTTAACAAATACTGAATCTCTGCTCCTAAGGGAAATACAGAGTTGGGTTCCTGCAAGTGTCTGGTCACATTCTCACAACTCGATCAATACTTAACCTTGTTTTATGGTTTAAAGACATGTTTAAAGACACTTTGTTTTATATACGTTATTGATTCACTGGCATTAAACTCAAGGCCGACAGCATTATAGCTCATGTCTGAAGGAAGCTTGTCTAAAACACATATTTTCTCCATCAGGCACATCCCAGCCTTCCTGTGCTTAGAGGCCCTAAACAACACTTCAGCAATTTACTTAGGGGCCATTTTAAACAGCAAAATCACCAAGAAAAAAAAAACACAAAAATTCAAAAAATGTGGCACCTAGTAGACTGCAAAAAAGATACCTGTTTATAGTATGAGCTGAAACAAGAAGACAGAGTCACCTTGTTCTCCCTCAGCTGGGGACATACACATTGGGTGACTCAAATTCTTCACTGCTCTGCTCGTGCCATGATCACTGTGCAAGGGCCACAAGTTCGAAATAAATGTTCATGAATGGGGGTACATTCGCAAACATGGACTCCACAAAGGATGAGGGTCTTCAGTACTATACATTTTCCTTGGTTCTGCTCTATCTCCTCTGTGGGTCCTGTTGGTTTTCCCTTTACTTATCTCCAAAAGGGCAGGATCTGTAAAGTTAAATACCTGTTAACAGACAGAGTAGACTGCCCTTGGCCCCGTCTCAGCCCACTTTCGCAGAAATACAGTTATCTACTGCAGGAGAACAGGTCGATGGCCACTTCCAGGTTCTGCCTGGCTTACACCTGCTCACCCAAGGGGGCACCTTCCTTTATTCCCACTGCCTGTTTTCTGGAGCTCTGAAGAGATGGAACATGTGATGAACTATATGTCCAACATATACAGCCATTCTTCCCTTACAGAATACAATGTTTCTCTCAGAATGTACTTTTTTCCTCCTCTACACCCTCCCAACACTGCATCTACCCCTCACCCCACACACACAGATACCCTGCTTTTAGCCTCTTGGATTCGCAGAGTTTGCATAAGGTAGTGGGTTGAATAGCCCCCAAAATATATGTCTATATCTTAATTCCCAGTGCATGTGAACGTGAACTCATTTAGAAACAGGGTCTTTGCAGATGTAATTAAGTTAGGGATCTTGATATGAGATCATCCTGGATTTAAGGTGGGCCCTAATTCCAATGCCAGATGTCCTTCCGAGAACAGAAAAGGAGAAGACACAGAGACACACAGAAGGAAGGTTAGGCAAAGACATAGATGAAGACTGGAATGATATATCTGCAAGTCAAGGAATGCCAAGGGCTGCGAGCAGTCACCAAAAGTTAGGAGAGAAGTGTCTGTCTAATTCTCCTTTAGAGCCTCCGAAGGAACCAACTCTGCCAACATTTTGATTTCAGATTTCTGGTCTCCTCAACTGTGGGAAAATAAATTCCTGTTGTTCTAAGCCACCCCATTTGTGGTCATCTCTTACAGCAGTCCTAGGAAACTAAACTACCTAGACATAGGAAGATGTAGGAGGTGGGAAGAAGGGAAAGGAATTCTGCTCTTCCCACTTCCAGGGGTAGCAGCTAAAGGTATTTCAGGTTTTTTCACAACATAGATGCTGACATTTTAAGTTGGGGGTTACCCTGTGGGGAAGCATCATTCTGCCTTTATTCAAGCATTTGCATGAAGTAAAACCAGGTCAGAGGACACAAAGGAGAGAAGGGGGAAAGGACAATGACAGACTTGGAGAAAATAATGGCACCACATATAACAAAGGAGTGTATCTGGAATATATAAAGAACTCCAACAAATAAATAAGAAAAAGACAACCCAAGAGAACACACACATGCGTACGTGTGTACAAATATGCACGCGCGCGCGCGCACACACACACACACACACACACACATGAATATGCATGTTACAGAAAAGGAAACCTGAATAGCCAATAAACCTATGAAAAGATGCTCAACCTCACTAAGAAGACATACACAAATTAAAACAATGTAAATGCAAATTTAAACAATACGGCCACGGGCTGGCAAAAATATACAAGTCTGATAATATCGCGTGTTAGCTAAAGCAGCAGGAAATGAAAACTTCTATGCAGAGCTGGTGGGAATTGGAAAGCAATCTTGGACAGCAATCTGACAGGATCTAGGTGTCTATCCCAGAGAAATCTCACATGTGACCCCAGAAAGGACAGACAAAGCTGTTGATTGCAGCAATGTTTATAATAAGAGAAAACTGGGGGACAGGCTAAATGGCCATCAATAGGAAACGGATAAATGAATTGTAGCTTGTTTATACAATGTCATATCATATGACCCTGAAAATGAATGAAGCAGAGCCCAGTGAAGCAACATGGATCCATCTCAAAAACACAGCAAGTTACAAAATGATACATCTGGTGTGACAGCATTTAGATAAACTTACTAACTCATAAACAACATTTTCTCTTGTGCATAGACACTCACATATGTAGTAAAAGTTGAAAAAATATGGAAAAATAAATTGACAATACTATTTGTCTCTGGGAAGAAGGGAATTTAATGGAACTAGAAAGGAGAATGGAAACTACTTCCAAGGTATCAACAATGTTCTCTTATTTAAATAAAAGTTTTAAAAAAAGACATGGAAGAGAAGACATGTAGACACATATTATAACTTGTTGGAGAGTGGGCAGGTAAAGTGTTCCAGGAATGCAGGGAGAGAAGTTTCCACATTGGGAAGGCTTCCTAAAGAAAGTGGTATTGCACCTTGAAAGATAAATAGGCGGGGTTGGGAGATGGTCTGAGAATGACTTCCATACCACCTATACCTGCTCTCTTGGGTACTCTAGGCCAATCTCATTTGCTATGTTTACTGAATAATGTCTTAAGCTCTGACATTTTAATACGGAAGTAATGGAGTTTAACACCATATTTATCTTTCAAGGGAAAACTAGCAAGGTGGTGACTATGGATTGTCTGACCAGCACCCAGGAGCTGGAGAGCTGGAAACCCTTCCAGACTCCCTTGCAGCTAGGCTCTGTGTGCGACTTGGGCATTGCCAATTAGGCCTTCATGTGACTCAGCAGGGACAGAGGCAGGGGAGAGGTGGGGTGGGGGGCATCCTTTCATGGGATAGACTGGGTGGGGGATATAGGTCTAGAGCTGGCAACAGTGGCTCCACTGCCTGTTTCTGCAACTTCTGGACTACGGCAGAGGCAACAACTCATTTGGTGGCTTGTTCTAGGGGTGATTAGGGTACTTTGTTCCTGAAAGGCCCTCTAGAGTCTTTTCTTCAGCAATTCTGAGCGTTATCTAAACTCAACGAATCCCTTTCTGTTGAGTTAGTGAGTTCTGTTATTTGCAGATAAGAACGCTGATCAGTGCAAGTTCTCCAAATATTTCTTTTTATCAAGCTTATGATCTTTGATTACATCTTTTTCCTTGTGAGTCCACAGCCGCTGAGCTAATATTTCTTACCACTATGATCAAACCACAAATAAATTGTTTGACAAATAAATGAATTAGAGAATGAATGAGTTTCAAGCATTTATGACATACAGAAGAACGAAAACTAATCTTAAAAGATAATATTAGGCCAGGATTTGATGAACTTTTTTAATGTAAAGAAACAGATAGCAAACATTGTTGGGTTTGCAGGCCATACGATTTCTATCTCAGCGACCCAAGTCTGCCATTGTAGTGTGAAAACAGCCATGGACAGTATGTAAGCAAGTGAGTGTGGCTGTGTTCCAATAAAACTTTATTGATTATACAAACACAGGTGACTGGTTGGGTTTTGCCAGTTTGCCAACCACAACCCACCATAAACTTAAAATGCAATAAATCAATCACCAAAGTGACCCAAAGCTGTGGAGAATGTGAGAGAAGTCAGCCATGCCCTGAGCATCTATGGCCTGTTCCCAGCTGAATGAGCTGTAATGTCCCCATGTTTACACCGGGCTCCTCCCCACTCCCAAATGTATAGTCTGGAAACAATCATAGCTGAGGCAATAGTACCCACATGTTCTTTACTTTTTCTTTTCTTCTTCTTTTTTTTTTTTTTTTTTTTTTTTTTTTTTTTTTTTTTTTTTTTTTTTTTTTTTTTTTTTTTTGGCAACAGCATAAATTACATTTATTTGAGAATTTTGAATTATTTTTCTCTCAACTGGCTGAGATACATAGAATTTCTATTTCGGTCTTTATAATTAAAAAACAATCAAAATGTATATGAAAACTTACATTATATAACAGACATTAGTGTTTACATCATAAGTTATCTTCATATGGTAATAATAACTAAACAAATTTGGCACTTACAGAATAACTTCTGCCCCAGAATTACAAAATTTAGAGAACGTCAAAACTACCAAACATACTACTACGTTAACCTAACCTCCCGAGTGTAAAAAAGTGTGATGGTGGAGTCACACAGGTCTCAGTCCCACTTCCCTCCTTTCTATTATCTTGATGAGTGACTGTGAGCATACTATTCCGCTTTCACAATCTCAGTTGCCTTAAATGAGATCAGTACCTGGTTGGTGTGACAAGTGAGATTACCTGTGTGTTAAGCACAGGGCATAGATCCCAGTAAATTCTGGCTAGAGTCAGTACTGTGATGATGATGGTGGTGGTGGTGGTGACGATGATGATGACAGAACAGAGTATGTTTTGAAATGTCAGCGACCAGATGGCAAATCAGTGATCAGAACCCAGCACACAGCACTTAGGGCATTCAGCTCTGTGTGTTCATGCTGGAGCAGGTCTCCATCCTGATTCTACCATCTCAACTACACAGCAGGTAGGAGGTCCCACCTCTGCAATTAACCACCTGTGGGATCACAGGCAAGCTACTTCACTTCTCCGGGCCAGAAAGAGTGACCCATTGAGTGCTTCTCACACTTCGAAGTACAAATGAGTCACCTGGAGAATCTTGTTGAAATGCAGGTTCTGATTCAGGGGGTCTGAGGTGAAGCCCAATAATTTGCATTGCTGACAAGTTGCCAGGGGAGGCAGATGCAGCCTGAGACCACACTTTGAGGACCACTGGCCTAGAAGGTCTCTTGGTTCCCCCACCCCAGGCTAGCATGCTTTGGTCAGAATACTAGGGCAGGTCTGCTCATCATTCATTCCTTTTTCCTTCTCTTCCACCCACTCCCCCGCTCTGTCTTTGTGCCGCTTCGTTTTCTATCCCACCCACGGGTTGGGGGTGCAGAGAAAAAGCCCGACGGTTCCTAAAGAACCAGAGATAGGTTGGCTGTTCTCCATCAACAGCAAGAAAGGGGAGCAGGGGCGAGGGAGGGAGAAAAGGAGAGAGTAGGGGAGGGAGAGAGAGAGAGGGAGAGAGGGAGGAAAGGAAAGAGTGTGTCGGGGGAGAGAGAGAGAGAGATTGAGAGACCAAGAGACCAGATCCCAAGGAACCAAACAAAACCTTTTAGGGGCAAATCCTGTTTCTCTTTAGCATGGAGCCCTGGCCCCCACCCCCTCTCCATGCAGAAGCCAGGGACAGTATCACAAGCACTAAGGAACTCTCACATCTCCATAGGCTTATGACGAAACTGTCTCAGCAGGAGAAATCATTCTGAATTAATGCTTCCTACATCCACCTGCCTTTCCTTGGCCCAAACATGTTCTTAAGCCTTTCGGGGCCCCCATTCATACGTACCAGGCTCCTGACATCTCCAGAAAAGGCCTGGAGAGGTGGCTGACTGCCTAAAGACAGGCCTGGGGTGGGGTAGTGGAGAGGGAAAAGCTGGATTTCCTAGGACCCGGTAGGCCAAGCGGCCTGAGCTGACTGAGCTGACTGGCCAGGGCTGGTCCCAGAAATCCAGGTGTCAGGAGGCAGCTATTCTGGGACCCTGGTCCTGCTGGTAAAAGAGTTCACACAACACCTTCTCATCCCAAGCGGACACTCAAAACAAGACACCTAACCACATAGCTCCCCGGGGTTCTGCCCCAGTGGGCCCCAAGTACAAGGTGCTTGCCCAGGCCTCAAGGTTCTAGGTCTCTTGCTGGTCCCACATAGTCAGCAGGGCCTTTGCTGCCACAGTGAGACCTGGCAGCGGGTCTCCCCACCCCTGCCCCACTTGGAGGCATTCCCTGTGACTCCCGCAGGCCTGGCCCTGGCACAGTGCAGCCCTATAGTGCAGAGGAATTCGACTCCAACTCTGAAATGTCCTGCGGGCAGCTTGCCCTGGCTGCCATGTCAGGCCTGGGGTTCCAACCTCTCACTCCACAGAACAAAGCCCACGTGGGAAAGGCCCCTTACACAGGCCAAATCACCTCCTCCGAAGCCTCCCCATCTCAAGCCCTGCCAAGAACCAGCCAGACCACGGTGTTGTGGGGGCAAACATTAGACCTAGGTGTGCCAGCAGGAGAGATGTTCCATTCCACGGGCATGAACACCCTCCAATGTGCCAGCTGCAACATGTTGGCCTGTTTACCCGGGGGTTCTCATCCTAGTGCTATCTCCAGGTCCCGTGGGGCCCCTCTGCCTCAAGAGCCTCCTTCCTGGGCTCAGCAGCAGCACTTCCTCTTGGAGCTTCTCACTGGCTGCTTGGCAGACCTGGCTTTGTACTGAGAATCACTATTTGCAATCATCTATTTTTTTGATTATGGCAAAATATACGTAACATAAAATCTACCATCTTAACCATTTCCTAATGTACAGTCCTGTGGTGTTCAGAACCTCCACAATGCTGTGTAACCATCTCCACCATCCATCTCCGGGACTTTACATCTTCCCAAACTGAAACTTCATAGCCAGTAAATAATAACCTCCCATTCCCCCACCCCCACCCTGGGACCCTGGCAACCACCATTGTACCTTCTGGCTCTACGAATGAGACTAGTCTATGAACCTCATATAAGTGGACTCATATAGTATTTATCCTCTTATGTCTGGCTTATGTTACTTAGCATAATGTCTTCAAGGTTCCTCATGCTGTAGTGCGTGTCAGAATTTCCTTCCTTTTTAGGGCTGAATAATATCGCAGCGTACATATCCACCACATTTTGTTTATCCATTCATCCGCTGATAGACACTTGGGTTGCTTCCACCTTTTGGCTGTTGGGAATAATGCTGCTACGAACGTGAGTGTACAAATATCTATTCAAGTCCCTGCTTTCAATTTCTTGGGATATATACCCGTTGATTACTTTTTAACTTGTTCTTGACATAAGATATTTGTCAGAAAATTGCTCAGGTAAGTTTACTGCTTGTGGAATTTTCACAAACTAAACACATCTGTGTAATCAGCACCCAGATCAAGAACCAAGACACTACCCCACTCCCTAGAGGGCCCTCATGTCGCCCCCTCCCAAGGCCACTACCCTCCACCCAACCAAGGTAACCAGTATCCTGACTTCTAACAGCGCAGGTTAGCTTTACCTGTTTTTACACTTTACAAAAGTGGAGTCATATTCCTCCTATGTGTCTGGCTATTCTTATTTAACATTAAGTTTGTGAGGTTCAGGCAACCTTTGCTTGTAGTTGTGGGTTATTCACATTCACCCTTGTATGGCACTCCCTGCCTGATACATCACTATTTATTTTCTATTCTACTGCTGGTGGGCATTCATGACTACTATCAGGTCTGGGACTATTACAGATAGATTGCTATGACCCTTCTAACCCATGTGTCTTGGGAACCACATTCCTGATGCGTATATATACCTAGCAGTGGAATTGCTGGACCACAGGGCACATATCATCTTTAGAAGATCAAGCCAAACAGTTTTCCAAAAACAGTTGTACCACTTCCCACTCCTGCCAGCAGAGTACTGCACCAATACAGCCATACCTTGGTACTCGACTGCTTTGAAACCCATCGAATTTGGAACTCGGTGCATTTCGACATGAAAATTTTGTCCCAGTACTCGTCATTTGCTACTCAACAAGCAAGCTAGAACTTGTCGGTGTCGAATGCCTCGTGACTCACTGCCCTTTCCAGCCGACACAAGGGGTCACGCATTAGTCACATGGTAGCTGTCGCCCTGTGCACATCCCCTTGTGGTCTTACCTCAGTTTCTGCAGTTATTTTTGTATTTTTGGGGAACACATTACATTTATTTACATTATTCCTTATGGGAAAAATGTGTTTGGTACTCATCGTGCCTCCCAGAACCAATTAACGACGAATACCAAGGTACCACTGTACCTAACCGTCTCTTTGGCATGTTAGCCATTCAAGTGGGTATGTAGTGCTAGTGGCCAGTGGCTTTAATTTGCATTTCCCTGATGACTAGTGAAGTTGAGCACCTTGTCAGGTTTCCTCCCTCTTGTGTTACAGGGACAGGTGACAAACCTCCCAAGCAGGGATCTCAATGTCCTACAAGGCTGGGTCTCCAAGCATCCCATCTAGCCCAGGCTCCTGATGAAGTTCATGCCTGAGCTGTGTTACATAAGACAAGGCTAAGTCCTCCACTCACCTGATCAGGTCACTGTCACGGGCCCTGTGCTGGATTAGACACGGTTGGCCCGCTCCTCAATCATTGTTTGCTCCTAAGCGTCCCAAGGGCCAGGCCTTCTGCCAAGAGTACCAGATGCCACTGGGTCAGCACTGGCTGATGTAAAAAGCCAACAAATACCAAGTGTGCAATTCTTAGGAACAACAAACCACAAATATGGAGAATTCCGCAATCAGTGAAGGAACTGAGAGTAACTCATGCCTGGTCTTGCTTAAGAGCCATGCCAACCAACGCCCTAAGCTAGATCTGACCTGTTGGTATACCCAACTAACTTGATTCAATCTAACAAGTATTTACTGAGGCCCTACTAAGAGCCAAGCATTGAGCTGGATGATGCTAGGGTCACAGACATGGAAGACGGCTTTAGCCCTCAACAAACATATAGGAGGGCAGACAGTTAATTTGGCGAACTCATCCTAGAAAAAGTGCTACATACCTCACTGCTGGGTATCACTACGGTCACCTTTAAAGCACTCCCTTGGGAAGCTATGCATGGATGCCAGCGCCTAGTCCACCCTTTGAAAGAATTTTGGAACTGTTTTTCTGGAACGGCCATCAGAGCTACCATCGTCCCCAAAAATCTGACAATTAAGTTCACAAACTTTGCCACCGTGTGCTTACAAACAACTCGGTAAGGTGTCATAACAGAGTTGTTTGTACAGTGCTGCCAACATAAGCACACGGTGGCAAGTTTGTGAACTTAATTGTCAGATTTGGGGGATGATGCCAGCTCTGATGGCCATTCCAGAAAAAGTTTCAAAATTGTTTCAAAGGGTGAACTAGGTGCTGGCGTCCACGCATAGCTTCCCAAGGGGAGTACCTCAAAGGTGACCGTAGTGATACTCAGCAGTGAGGTATGTAGCACTTTTTCTAGGATGAGTTCGCCAAATTAACTGTCTGACCTCGTACATCTAGGATGTTCCTTATGGATTTTAAGGCGGGGGGCGGGGAGAGATTAGGAGCAGAAAATTAGAAAAGGAGAGCAAAGGCTTATATTTATACAGATGTTCACTGTAGCTGTTCTTGTAATAGCAAAAGATTGTGAAAACCTAAGTACATCAGGGATTATACAAATAAATAAAATATGTTATCTGCATTCAACAGCATAATAAGGGAGCTATATGTGCAGGATTTAGAAAGAATGCCACAATATAGTAAGTGAAAATAAGCACTTAATTGTATGAATAATGTGCTTCTATTTATGTAAAAAAAAACCCACAAAAATATATATTCACATATGTCCTGGTATATGTATCGAACATATCTGGAAGGATACAATATGTTGCCTTTCTTGGAATGAACACACATTTGGTGTGAGAGGAAGAGACTTGTCATTGCAGTGTTTAAATTTTTTGAACTTTTACTTGTGTAGTGCTTAAAATGTTTCCATCCGCATGGATTATGACTTCAATTAAAACGATGGTTTAAAAAAAGAAAGAAGGGGAGAGGGATAACTTTTGGAAGTAGACCCAGTGACAGCAGAAATAACTGATAACAGCTTGGGAACAAAATAAGAGATACAAGGAAAGTTTCAGTAAGTCAATAAATGCAAGAGAGACAATGACGGTGAGAGTAACATAGAGGTATGGGACACACAGTCAAATAGATATTAAGACCCATTGAGCCCAGGCAAAATTCTGGATTACAGTATGATTTTTAATTACGTGTTAACAATGCCTCTGAAACATCAAAATAAAATTAGGTTAACACTCTATAAGCAGAGGCATTTAAAACACTAAACACATTCCCACTTAAGTCAGAATGAAGATAAAGATGCTTGTTATCATCCTTACTGTGTTAAGTTATTCTGGATGGTGTGCAACAAGACAATAAAAGAACCAACAGCAAAAATGCTGGAAATAAACAGAAGATGCTATGAAGATGCTACAATGGTCTACCCATAAAACCCAGAAAGACAGCCCCTTAGTTCAGTGAGCAGGCCAATTACTAAATAAATACATGAAAATCAATTTCTTTTATACATACCAACAGCAAACAATTAGAAAATATACTGGAAAACAATACCATTCATCTTGGCTGCAAACAATTCAAAATGCCCAAGTGTAAACTTAAGAGACACACAGGGATCTATATGAGGAAACCATACGAACATCTGATGGACATACGAAAGTTCCAGATGAACAGATTCAATATTATAAAGACTCCAATTCCCTCAACATTCAGCTATAAACTTAATGCAATTTCAATCAGAATCACAGAGGAGTTTTTTTCCAAGTTGACCAAATCATTCTAAAATTCATTTGGAAATAAAACACAAGAGAACAGCCAAGAAATTTTGTAATCATGGGACTCATGCCCTAAAATAATTAAAATATTAAAACAGCGTGGAACTGGCAAAAGAACATAGATTCGTATCACTGGACAGAAAGAACTTCAGAAACAGAACCAAGAATACGTGAGAATTAACATATGACAAAGGGAGTATTTTGAGCCAGTACGAGGACCACGTTGGGAAAATATAAGGTTGGATTCTTTAGTTCATGTGAGACATCAGATCATTTTAGAAATGGATGCAAGATTTAAGTGTGAGAAAGTGTTTAAAAAGAGAGTGCTAGAATAAACTAAATTGTAGATGAAGATCTATAATGTCTTGGGGAAGCATGGTCACTGAGAATGACATCAAAAGCAGGAGTTAAAAAGAAAACACTTAGAAATGTCTCTACATGAAAACAAAAGCATTTTTTAGTATCAATAAGCACGAGAGGCAAAACTGAGAGGAAAAGTCCAAACTGGGGGGAAACTGCAATTGACAGAACAATTTACATCCTTGGTGTACAAAGATTTCTTACAAATAAATAAGGAAATATTAATCCCTTCATGATAAAAAAAAAAAAATCCACAAAGGGCATGAATAAGCAATTCCCAAAAGAAGGAAAAGAAATGGCTAACAAACATATTTTAAAATGTTCAAAGAAATGCATACTTTTAAACCTGAGATGCTACTTCTTACCATTCCCATTGGCAAGATGTTTTTTTAAATGACAATATTCAGTATCTGGAAGATGGAGAAGGCCTGGCTCTAGGGGGCTGCTGCAAATAAGTAAAACTCATCTGACAAACAATTTGCCAATATGTGTAAAAGACTCAAAAAGATGAAAAAATGAATACATCCCAAAGAAAGAACTTAACATGTGCACATGGGTTAAGCTCCAAGGACGTGCTTTACATGCTGCTGGTCACAGGGAGAAACTGGAAAAGTCATGAGAAACTGGTTAGGATCTGTGGTCCGTTCATGTACTAAACTGCTAAGCAACCATTTCAATTATGTTACCGCCATAGAGTCAAGATACTGGTATGTTTAAAAGAGCAGGTTACAAAATAGTGTATGTTTGAATATAAAATCCTATTTCTAGAAATTGAATGTATAGACCAGGGGTGTCCAACCTTTTGATTTCCCTGGGCCACAGTGGAAGAATAAGAATTGTCTTGGGACACACATAAAATACACTAACACTAACGATAGCTGATGAGCTAAAAAAAAAAAGGGGGGGGCGGCGGCTGTGCATAATTTTTGTAATGTTTTAAGAAAGTTTACGAATTTGTGTCGGGCTGCATTCAAAGCTGTCCTGGGCCGCATGCGGGCTGCAGGATGGAGAAGCTTGGCCTATATGCATTAACACGTGAAACGGAGGCGTGTATATCAGAATGTAAACATAAACACCCAAAATGTTTCCCCGGATAATGAGATTAAGGGTGACATTTTGCTTTTAACCTGTCTTCATTTTTAAAATGTTTTTAAGTGAATATACATACTTCTGACATAAGAAAAAGCACATTAAAAGGTTATTTCTTTTTTTTTTTTTTTTTGCTTTTTGGTATGTGGGCAGCTCCACTGACTGGGAATCGAACCCAGGCCGCAGCGCTGACGGTGCCAGCGCCGAAGCCTTAAGCCACTACACCATCAGGGAACTCCCTAAAAGGTTATTTCTAACAGGAAGCTTGAGGACACCCATATTCATAGCAGCACCAAGAGACAGAAGCAGCCCAAGTGCCCACCACCAGAGGGGCGGATAAGCAAAATGTGGTGTATGCATATAATAGGATATTAATGAGTCTTAAAAATAAAGGAAATTCTGACACATGCTACATGCACCTTGAGGGCATTATGGGAAGTGAAATGAGCCAGTCACAAAAGGACAAATACAGTATGAATCTACTTGCATGAGGTTCCTAGAGTACTCAGACTGGTAGAGACAGAAAGGAGAATGGTGGTTGCCCGGGGGCTGGGGGAGTGGAAGGATGGGGAGCTCCAGCTTAATGGAAACAAAGCCTCAGTTTGGAAACATGAAAAAAAGTTATTTAAAGAGACGGTGGTGCCAGCTGTACAACCATGTAAATATACTCAACACTAGTGAACTGCACACTTAAAAATGGTTAAGATGGTACATGTTATGAGTGTATTGTCACAATTTTAAAAAAGAAAAACCTGACACACAAAATAGTTCAATTTTTGAAGTTTGGGAGAGGAATTTCAGTTCTTTCGAAGTCACTTAGGAAGAACAGCTTACTCTCCGATAATGCCAAAGAAACGAGGTGTCACTGTATAAAGTGAGACATAACTAACGCTCCAGACCTCTCCTTTGGCATCGCTGACCTCTCCGCCTGGCATGCACTGCCCTCCTCCAGCTGGCACTTTTTCATCCCATCTCTCTTGGGTCAGCTCCACCTGCTGGGCTGGGGACTGAGGGGTCCCCGTGGAAGGTATGGCAGGGGCAGTGGGGCCTCCTCCAGCCTCTGGCCACCCCACCCCCTCCCTCCCTACAGCAGCCTCAGGATGGACACCCCGAGAGTGACCGAGCCTCTGCCAGGCCCCACCAGCCTCCCTGCCCCCTTCTCTTGGCTCCCAGGCCATAGGAGCATTTGACTTTCTAATTCTCCCCTCCTTACAACAAAAAGCTAAATGTTCCCTGGGCACTTGGCCTGGTTTCTGTACCAGAGCAGGGATGGCCGGAGGAGGCAGGCAGCAAGAAGCCAGCCCCAGCGAGGTCTCAAGAGCAGCTGGCTCACACATCACCCGGCCTCAGGAACCAGCACCAATATGCCGCTCTTTCTGCTTCTCAATGGCCGGAGGCGTTAAATGACCATCTTGCTCAGTGCTATACGGTGAGTCCTTAATTGCTCGGGAAAGTGAGAGGCATCAACAGGCGGCGTAGGGCTCTGGACCCTGGTTCCCACCAAAAGATGAATCAGCGCCTGAAGCTGGGAGGAAGCAGGTGTTAACACCATGCTCTGCTCACACCCCACGGCCTGTCCTGTGGCCTCAGCAGGTCCCCCATGTCCTCAGATGCCATTTCCTCCCTGGGCCTCAAAAGGATGGGCAGTCCCATGGGCTTCGGGAGTTCTCGGTACAGAAGACAGCAGTGTTAATTTTGCTTAGTAACTACGCTGCTGTGTCCAGATAGCTTTGTTAATGGTTTTTTTGTTTTTTTTTTTTTTAAGTCTGTTTGGCCACTCTAACAAGTGCTCGCCAGAAACTGCAGAAGGCTGGTGGCAGGAGCCAGGTTATAAAAGGGAGATGAAACCCCGGACTGGAAAAAGATGATCACGCGCAAGCAGCTGCAGCTGTGAACACAAGCCCGCTCTCCAGCGCCGAGGTGTTTGGGGTGAGCAGAGGGAGAGGGTCCCAGTATGGCTGAGGGCGTCTGTGCGGGCAGGGGAGGTAGCAGAGCAGGGGTGCTCAGAAGGAGCAATTAACACTTAGGTTCCACCAGCAGCGGGAAACCCACCAGGGACCTGGTGGAGGAGAGAACATCAGAAGGACTTTGGCAAAACTTTCATGACCGTGTGTGTTCTCAACAAGAAATTGTCGTCATCCAGAACACTGCTCCAGTGTATCAAAGTATAAAAAGTAAAAATTGGAGAGTAACCAAAATGTGTGTGTGAATTTAATCATAAAGAGAGCACAAATCAGGCTCCTCGAGCTTG
Source organism: Lyroderma lyra (assembly GCA_004026885.1). Taxonomy (NCBI): domain Eukaryota; kingdom Metazoa; phylum Chordata; class Mammalia; order Chiroptera; family Megadermatidae; genus Lyroderma; species Lyroderma lyra. The sequence continues at coordinate 58,478 of PVJL010003373.1, forward strand.
GAGGAGAGCATCTCCCTGGAGGCCAGGCCATCCAAGTCCACCTCTGTCACCTCTGTTCCAATGGTGGCCACCCAAGGTCCAGGCACGGGGCTGCAGAGAAATTAATCAGTCAACCCGACCATCTAAATAGTTCTGGCACATCACGCTTTGCAGGGTGAACAGGTGTACGAGAGGGCTGCAGGATGGATGGCCACGAGGCACCCAGAGAGAGGCTGTTTCTCTGGATTCTAAATGATTCCAACCCTTGGTACTAGAAGGAGAACAGATTTTCAACCCTGAGGTCCTCCACACATGCTTGCAGCCAACTCAGAAATCGCTACTGTGGCTCAGCCAAGCTGCCAGCCCTGTCTGAAAACCCAACCCCTGCAAAGAAGATAACTGAAGCAGAAAAATCCCACATCTGCGACATCTGAACACATTCCAGCTCCCAGGTCGGCTCAAGGTCTCAGTCCCCGAAGGCCCAACCCACCCGAGAGGGGTGTACAGTCCGACCCATAACCTGTCCACCCATCAGTCTAATGAGCGTTGGTTGCTGGAGTGCTTGGTGCTCCAGAGAACCGTCCAGCCTCTCAGCTGGGAGGGACCTTGGAGGACTTCTAAGGTTACCTCCTTGTTTCTCAAAAGGACACTGAGGCCCAGAGAGGTAAAGAGAATGGCTGGCTCAATAATACCTGGCGAGCAGGTGGCACGCCTGGCCCTGGGACTCACAACTCCTGACCCCAACTCACTAAAAAGCTCTCCAGATCTTCAAAAGCAGGATGATGGGAAATTTCAAGTTGCAGAACAGGTGGCCAAAGGACCCTTGAGGCTGACCTGCAGATGGATGCCCAGCTGGGTGCCCACAGGCTCCCTCAGCATGGCTTTCAGCTGTTCCCCTGGCCTCCGGCCTCCTGCCCGTCCCCATCAGGGCCACCTGTTCACCACCACCACCAGTCTGGTGAGGGGCTGAGGCTCGGGCTCACTCGCCCAGCCCGGCAGCATGGCCCTGAGCGCTGGACATGGCAACCCCATCCAGGAATGTCACAGAAAGCCATGCTGCAGCCTCAGGGAAGAAGGGGACAGCAGTTGGGAGCATGGGACAAAGTGGCTTCATTCAGCCTCCTGGTGGAATTGGTGTTTCTACGTCTGCTTCTGAGTAGACAGATTATAAGCAACTTGGGGCAGGATGCCCAAGGGTCCATCTTTATTACCTTTACACCTCAGAGACTCCTAAGCCTTCACATTCCTGTGCCAGACCCTTAGCCTTAAGAGGAGTGGCCCAGACCCTCTGCATGGTTCCTGGACCCCAGGACCAGGTTTGAGGGTCGAGTGGCCACAGAACCGGAACATTGCGGCGGGGGGGGGGGGTGCCCAGATGTAAACGTTCCTCTCCTATGTTCTTCAAGGTGACAGTCCTCAAAAGGGTCAACTCTTCAGCAAGCAGAAGACTTAACATGGACCTTTTCTTTAGCCTTCAAAAAGGAAATATAGAAAAGGCAGAACTACTGCTGTCTTCATTAGATCATGAATTCATTTGAAAGCTACTGGGCAAATCATCACAGGCCCAGAGCCCCAAACAAATGGAGAAGCAGCTCTTGAGAAAAGAAGGGAGTGAGCTCTGTTTCCCTAGCTTGATTTCTCCTATAGGACAGTGGTGTCCAATCTTTTGGCTTCTCTGGGCCACACTGGACGGAGAAGGTCTTGGGCCACACATAAAATACACCGACACTAACGATAGTTGATGAGCTAAAAACAAAGGTTGCAAAAAAAATCTCACAATATTTTAAGAAAGTTTGCAAATTTGTGTTGGGTCACCTGTGGCCCACGGGTTGGAAAAGCTTGCTCTAGGGTTTGCAGGAAGAGCACCTCAAGGAAACTCTAAAGGTGACTGCATATGCACAGGAGTGGTCTTCCTCTTTCAGCCCCAGGACTGTGAGAAGCAGTCAACTTCAGATGCTCCCCCAACTGCTGTCTCCCTGCCTCAGTCTCCCCCTCCTCAGCTCCACTGCCCACTTTGTGACCAGAGTAATCCTATAGCATTAAAAAAAAAAAAAGACAAAAACAAGCGGGACTCCATCAAACTAAACCATTTTTGCACAGCAAAGGAACCCATCAACAAGACGAAATAACAACCTACTGAATGGGAGAAGGTATTTGCCAATGATATATCTGATAAAGGGTAAATATCCAAAATTTATGAAGAACTCATACAACTCAACATCAAAAAACCCCAAATAATCCACTTTAAATGGGCAGAGGACCTGAATAGACATTTCTCCAAAGAGGACACCTACATGGCCAACAGACATATGAAAAGATGCTTCAAACCAAAATGAGATATCATGTCACACCTGTCAGAATGGTCATCATCAATAAATCAACAATCAACAAGTGTTGGCGAGAATGTGGAAAAAAGGGAACCCTCATACATTGCTGGTGGAATTGCAAATTGGCCAGCCACTATACAAAATGGTTTAGAGGTTCCTCAAAAAATTAAAAATAGAAATACCCTATGACCCAGCAATTCTATCTCTGGGTATCTGAAGAAATCCAAAACACTAATTTGAAAAGACATATGGACCTCTATGTTCATTGCAGCACCACTTACAATAGCCAAAATATGGAAGCGACCCAAGTTCTCATCAACAAACAATTGGCTAAAAAGGATGTGACACACATGTATACATATGTATACAACAGACTAATAACTCGGACATAAGAAAGAATGAAATCTTACCATTCCTAACCACATGGATGGACCTAAGAGAGTATTGTGCTAAATGAGATAAGACCAACAAAGACATACCACATGATCTCATTTACATATGAAATCTAAAGAATAAAATAAATGAACAAACAAAATAGAAACAGCTCATAGTACAGAACTGATGGTTGCCAGAGAGGAGGAGGGGTGGAGAGCTGGGTGAAAAAGATGAAGGGATTAGAAATACAAATTGGCAGTTACAAAACAGTCATGGGGACATGAAGTACAGCATAGAGAATAGTCCATAATGTTGCAACAATTACATATAGTGCCATGTGGGTACTAGACTTATTGGGGGGAATCACCGCATAAAAATTATATAAATGTCTAACCACCATGCTGCACACCTGAAACTAACATAAAATAACAGTGAATGTCAACCATAACTGAAAAAAACAAATAATTTAAGAAAAAACCTATAAAAGTATATATTCAATTTTTAAAAGTGCCAGCCTCGATGACACACAGGAAGAGACTTTGTCCAGCATCTACACATAGCTGGGTACTCATATGGGAAATGCCATTATGACTGTTTTCATTCATCCAATCAACACATAGTTTTTACATGCAAGGTGCTGGAGATTTAGCAGTGAACAAGTCAGACAGAAGCCTCAGTCCTTGGGGAACCCACATTCTAGTGGGGGGACAGTGGTGCCCACTTGGGGATAATTGTCAACTCTTCTGATCACTCTCCTTCCTGGCTCTCACTGTTACCAAACATGGGATTTCCAAGTTCAGCTCTTTGCAAGAGTCTTTCAGGTGGTTTCTTGCAGTTAGTAGTAGAGTCGAAGTGAGATGCATTTCTGAAGACAATTTATTAAAGCTATGGATATTGAACCAACCTTGCATCCCAGGAATAAATCCCACTTGATCATGGCGTATAAGTTTTTAATGAATGCTAAATTCATTTTGCTAATATTTTGTTGAGGATTTTTGCATCTATGTTCATCAGGGATATCAGCCTACAATTTTATTTGCAATATCTCTGTCTGGTTGTGGAATCAGGGTAATGTTGGCCCTGTCAAATGAGTTTGAGAGCTTTCCTTCCTCTTGAAGTTTTTGAAATAGTTTGAAAAGAAAAAGTGGTAATTCTTCTTTCAGTGTTTGGTAAAACACCTGTGAAGCCATCTGGCCTAGGACTTTTGTTTGTTGGAAGTTTTTTTATTCCATTTTGTTAGTAGCAATTGGTTGGTTCAGAATTTCCGTTTCTTCTCAATTCAGCCTTGGAAGATTGTTTGTTTCTAGGAATTTATCCACTGTCCAATTCGTTAGCATATAACTGTGCATAATATTTTCTTACAATCCTTTGTATTTCTTTGGTGTCAGCTGTCACTTCTTTCACTTCTGATTTTATTTATTTGGGTCTTCTCTCTTTTTTTCTTGATGAGGCTAGTTAAAGGTTTATCAATTTTGTTTATCTTTTCAAAGAACCAGATCTTGGTATCATTGATGTTTTATATTTTTTAAGACTCTATTTTGTTTATTTCCTCTCTGATCTTTATTATTTCCTTCCTTCTACTTACTTTAGGCTTTGTTCACTATTATTTTACTAGTTCCTTTAAGTGGAAGGTTAGAACATTCATGTGAGATTTTTCTTGTTTTTTGAGGTAGGCCTGTATTGCTATGAATTTCCCTATTAGGACTGTTTTCATTGCATCTCATAAATTTGGGGTTGTTGTTTTCATTTTTATTTGTCTCCAGGTATCTTTTGATTTCTTACTTGATCTTCTTGTTGACTCCTTCGTTATTTAGTAGCATGTTATTTAGCCTCTATGTGTTTCTGGGTTTTTCAGTTTTCTTGTTGTTGTTATTATTGTTTATAATTGATGTCTAGTTTCATACCATTGTGGTCAGAAAAGATGCTTGACATTTCAATCTTCTTAAATTTATTTAGATTTATTTTGTGCCCTGAAATATGATCTATCTTGGAAAATGTTCCATGTGTACTTGAAAAAAATGTAAATTCTGTTGCTTTGAGATGAAACGCTCTAAAAACAATTACATAGTCTAGTGTGTCAAAATCATCCTTGTTAATTTTCTGTCTGAAGATCTGTCCACTGGTGTCAATGAGGTGTTAAAGTCCCCTGTTGTGATTGTATTATTGTCCATCTCTCCCTTTATGTCAGTCAATACTTGCTTTATATATTTTGATGTTCCTATATTGGGTGCATAAATGTTCACAAGAGTTATATCCTCTTGTTGGACTGATCCTTTTATCATTATGTAATGTCCTCTTTGTCTCTTAATATAGCCTTTGTTTTAAAGTCTATTTTGTCTGATACAAGTAACTCTCCCCAATTTTTTTTTAATTCCCATTTTCATGACATATCTTTTTCCATCCCTTTACTTTCAGTCTGTGTGTGTCTTTTGATCTGAAATGGAGCTCTCGTAGACAACGTATGTATGGTCTTGTTTTCTTATCCAATCAACAACCCTATGTCTTTTGATTGGAGCATTTCATCTGTTTACATTTAAGGTGAGTATTGATAATACATAGTTATTGCCATTTTATGATTCATATTTATGTTCTCCTCCCCACCCCCCACCTTCTTCTTAAAGAAGTCTCTTTAACATTTCTTGGTTTGATGGTAAAGAACTCCTTTAGCATTTTTTTTTTCATCTGGGAAACTCTTAATCTCTCCAACTTTAAATGATAGCCTTGCTGGGTAAAGTAGTTCCGTTTGTAGTTCCTTTCTTTTCATCACTTTGAATATTTTGTGCCAACCCCTTCTAGCTTGCAGTTTTTGTTGAGCAATCACCTAACAATCTATTGGGAGCTTTCTTGTAAGTTATTAGTTGCCTTTCTTTAGCTACTTTTAGGATTCTTTCTTTGTGTTCAACCTACGACATTTTAATTATGATGTATCTTGGTGTGGGGCTCTTTGGGTTCATCTTGTTTGGGACTCTCTGTGCCTCCTGAGCTTGTAGTTCTATTTCCTTTGCCAAGTTAGAAAAGTTTTTAGTTATTATTTCTTCAAATGGGTTCTCAAACCCTTGCTTTCTCTCTTCCCCATCTGGTATTCCTATGATGTGAATGCTGTTACACTTGATGTAGTCCCAGAGGGATCTTAAACTGTCCTCATTTTTTAAAAATTCTTTTTCTTTCCTTTTCCTCTTCTGATTGGGTGTTTTCTGCTACCTTGTCTTCCAAATCACTGATTTGAACCTCTGCTTCATCTAGTCTACTAGTAATCCTGTCTAAAGCATTCTTCATTTCAGTTACTGTTTTCTTCACTTCTAACAGGTTCATTTTTTATGATTTCTATATCCTTTTTTATGCTTGCTATCTCTTGAAGTTCTAAGTTCCTTGATCATCTTTATAATCATTATTTTGAACTCTGTGTCTGGTAGGTTGCCTGCCTCCATTTTGTTTATTTTTTTTTTCTGAAGTTTTCTCCTGTTCTTCATTTGAGACATACTTGTTTTCCCTTTTTGGCTGCCTCTCTGTGTTTGTTTCTATGTATTAAGTAGATCTGCTATGTCTCCCAGTCTTGGGCAGGTGTCCTATAGGACCCAGTGGCACTGTTTCTCTGGTCCCTTGTATGGGTTGTACGTGCTCTCCTGTTACAATTGTGCCTTGATTGCTATTGCAATCAGTGGGATTGACCCTCAAGCTGACTGGCTGTGGCATTTGGCCATGCCCACAGCTTCATGGCTGCTCTGCAGAGGACTTACCCCGAGAAGTAAGGACTTACCCCAGTGGGCTCTAGTGGACTAAAACTGCCCTGTAGGTGTGTTGCTTGTGTAGCTAATTGAGTGGTGTTGTGCTGTGGTCTGAAGCCAATCTCCAAGTATATTAGTTCTGGGACCTCTCAGGAGGGGTTTCAGTGCAGGCCCAGGTCAGCTACTGCCTGTGACCAGTTGGGACTAACTGGTAGGAGGTAAAAAGTGACCTGTTTTTGGTTGTTTCCTGTGCTGGAACTGGAAGTGCATGGAAAAGGCCACACTATAAACCTAGGATGTCTGCCATCAGTACCAGGCCTGGGGTAATTCCACAAAAAAATCCAGGATACCCCAGGGCCTACTGCCACCTGCCAGCTCCCATAAGGCTCAGCCACTAATAAAGTTTTATGTGGTATGTGACTTAGGTGAGATGGAGAATCAGTGAGTCACCAGGGTGGGATGAGTATTCACCAGGTTAATGTAGATTCTGATTTGGTGTCAGTACTAAGCCTGGAGCTACTCAGCAAAAGACTCAGAGCACATAGAGGCTAGTTGCTACCTGCCTGGGGTCCACAGATTCTGAAGAGTTGTACAAGAAAGAGTGCAATGCAGGTGGGGCTACTATTCACTGAGAAATTGCCTCAGGCATTGAGTTGGGTGGGGTCCCAGGGAGTCACCAGGGTGAAGCGAGTGGGTGTACAAAGCAGAGTCACCAGACCAATGCAGATTCATATTTAGCCATGTGAGCGGGGACTCAACACAGGAAGATGGTGCCTGCCTGCCAGCTGCACAGAAGAAAGGTTCTACACAGAGAAAATAGTGACCTCCCCTCCAGTCCCTGTCCTGAAGCCACACAACTCAGTCTCTCCCTGTATGTCTCTGATGCCTCCAGAGTCAGTGTCCCTCTGCTACAGCCCAGGGTGAGTGTCTAACAAGTAAATTTACGTGCAAGACCTGTAAGAGGACACCTGGGTTTCCTGTAGCCTTCAATCCCAACCAGATGGTTGGATTCCCCACTGTTTTTTACTCCCAGATGTTGTGGGGGCTCCTCCTCCCGGCACTGGTACTTGGGGCTGGGGAGCTTGCTGTGGGGCCCAGGTCCCTTGGCTCCTCTGGAGGGGAGTGGGGATCCTCCATAGCTGAGGTATCCCTCCCAATTCTCAACTGCAACACACAATTGTGCGGATGCCTGTTCCATGTCTGCACCCCACCTACCAGTCTCCATATGGCTTCTTCTTTATATCCTCAGTTATACAACTTCTTTTCAGCTAGACTTCAGATGGTCCTCCAGGTTGATTGTTCTATAATTTAGCCACAATTTTTAGGTGGTCTTGGAAGGAGGAAAGCACAGTGTTTATCTACTCCACCATCTTGGATCTTTCTGAAATCAGCACTTTTGTTATTTCCTTTTACAGATGAAGGTACTAAGGCTTAGAGGGTTGAGGCAAGGGCTGGAGGGACAGTCATTTATGATCCTGAGGATCTTGCTCTGTAGAGCAGGAACAAAGGCTCGATAGCAGAGAAGCTAACTGGCCCCAGTATCCATTCTGTCCCTTCCTTTTAGTTATGGGGGCACATGGTCACACCCAGTTAGAGACCATACTTCTCAGGACACTTCACAGATAGGAGTGACCATATGACAAAGTTTGCCACAAGGGAAGATAAGTGGAAATGATACATGCAACTTCCACACCACTTCCTTAAAAGAAACTGCAATCTCTTCACTCTTCTGGCAGGCTATAATGAACACAGGGTACCGGGGGAATAGCCTTCACCATGAAATAAAGACAACACTCCAGAGGGTGGTGGAGCAACAAGACAGAGGCTGTCCTGGATGACATCCTATCCTAGATGACATTCTGGAGCAGAGCTGCCTACTCAGCCCAGCTTACCCCCTTACCTCTAGTAAGTGAAAGAGAAGTAAACATATGCTTTGCTTGAGCCAGTGTGTTTTGAGGTTTCTGTGTTACAGAAACAGGCTACAGCTAACAGACGGTCCTTGCCCAAGTCACATAGCTCATTTCTTTTGTTTGTTTCCGTAGCATCCTGATAGAAGGGAGAAAACTTGCTGACTTCACCCGTGCTGCTCTCAGTATCAGAAGCATGTTAAAGCTGGAAAGAACAGAACTAGAGCTGAAGAGCCCACAGGAAGGCTGTGGAGTGAGGTCTCCTTTCACCTACGCTCATAGTGAGGTCAGGAAAATAAGGCCATTCTCAAGGGATATGGATCCCCAGATGGAAATCTCCTGAACAAGTCATTCCACACTCCCTCAAGGGCCACCCTGTGACAGCCTGTTGTGAAAACAACAATCTGGTGGCTATTTCTACACTGGAATAATGAGTTTGGGGTTTGGGTTTCCCTCCCACAAAATAACTAGACAAAACAGCTTCCTTTTATTCATCTTGTACCTTTGTAAAAATGTTCTCTTGCTATTCCCAGCATATTCATGGGGGCTACAAGCACATCTTATCTCATCCAATACACGTGCTCCTGAAAGTGAACAATTCCAAGTTCCTACAAAACCTTACCTTTTAAAACGTATATGGTAAGCTTTCTATTTAAAGGAGTGTTGTTATGAATCTACACATCAAAGTAGGTCATCGCCCCCTCTGTATATGCTTTTTAAACCTGGATCCATATATGTTCTCAACCCTAGAAGCTCTGTTGGCCACTCTGCAGTTCCTCAGTGTGCCTCTAGAACACCAGGGCCCGGAAGCAAACACAATATTCCAAGCATATGTCTCTCCATAAAGAAGCAAGAGCTCTTATCTCTGTGTCAATTGAGATTCTCTATGTGCCAAGTAACAGAAAACTCAAGTCAAAATGGCTGAAGAGAATTTTCTGATTTGGGTAAGTGAAAGGTCTGGAGGTAGAGCTGGTTTCATTCAAAATGTCATCAAGGACTTGGTTTCTTCTGTCTTAAAAGCCTCTGGGGTATCAGTGTCATCCTAGGATGAGTGTCCCTCATTGGTGGCACAATGGATGCAGCAGTTTCAGGTTTTGTATCTATACACCACACCATCCAAGGTATCAGAGAGAGGGCTGACTTCCAGAATCTCCTCCAGAAGAGTTAGGCATTTTATTGCAAAAGCCTCCAGCCACTGTCCTCTTAAGTCTCTTTAGATCAAACTGAGTCACACCTCTACTCCTGAACCAATTTCTGTAGCTAGGTAAATAAATATTGTATGTTGATCAATCATATATCAAAGAGGATGGAGTTATTCTGGTCAGATAAGACAAATCACAGACAATTTCCCCCAGAGCCACACGGCTGTTCCCAGAGAAGGGGCAGAACAAATGTTGGGAGATGATCAGTGATAGAAAATTACATTAGCTTCCTCTGGCAGTCATATTCCCTAGTTGACTCATAAATCTTCTCTTCAACTAAAATTCCTAATTCTCTCTGATAATATAAATATCCATCATACTGTAACGGTGCCCTTCATTTTTTTTGGGACCTTTGGCAAAGACTTTTGATTTATCCTCCCAAATTCCTCATCTGATTAGGTTGGCTCAGTTGATTCTGTCATCCAAAGTTAGAAAACAAAACCTCTCATGGCCAGTCTCTACTCACTGCCCTCGCCAGTGTAACTTACTTGTTCTATTCTCCCTGAGAAGCCCTCAGACCAGTGTCCACAGCCAGGCGAGTGCTGCTCAGATCTGCCAGGCTCTCTGCACTGTGCTTGAGCACTGCTGTTCCCCACCCATTTAAAACAGCATGAGAAGAGCTGTTGTTTCTATAAAAACTACACTGGAAAGACTCAACAAAAGCAAGTTGCTACATTTACAAAAGAAGTGCTGTCAACTGAGATGTGGAGAAGATATCTGGAAAAGACTGGAAAGAAGTTATAAAAAATATATATCTAAGATTCTGAACTCCGATAACTTCACAAGCTTCTCTGAGAATTTGCTTCACTTTAATGAAACTGGAGACCAGAGACGATGTGTTGCGGGTAAGGTTTATGCAAGAAAGAACACAGAACCTAACTAGCAGACCCAAACTCAAAGAAAATGTCTTGGCCCTACATCAAAAGCTTGGAAAATGGGTGTACGTTGACATGTCTTAAGTTAAAATCAAATATTTAAATGTTTATCTGACTTATTTGATTATCCAGCCAACTAGTGCCTTGACTGTGGGACATTAAAGGGCTTCCCCTATGGCTATCCCGCTCCACACACACCCCAGCTTCCTGCCATTCATAACTTTACTGACCTGTCATCAATCTTTTTCTCAAAGGACTAAAAATGTCGGGAAAGGCAGGCCTGAGCTTAGAATTCTCTCTGTGCCAGCAGGTCTGCTTCCTCGTTGATGTGTCACAATGGAAGGAGGTACTGTGTGACAGTGTGTATCTATAGAATAGGTGACATATGGCGAGAGAGGGGCAAGGAGGCTAGCTGGGAGGGTAGTCAAGTCTCCAGGTGGAGAGAATGTGGGTGTTGGCAAGCAGAGTGGAAAAGAACAGATGCAAATGGGACATTACAAAGGAATAATCACCAAGACTGGGTGATTGGTTGAGAAGTCAAAGAAGACCAAGATGGGACTCCTGGAGGCTCTCCTTGGCCTAAAGAAAGACTCCAGAAAGACATTTTGATTTAAAGATAAGATCTAAAATGTTCTAAGTCTGAGCTAACAATATTTGATGTTTCAAGAAAGACTAGAACATAGATGAATAATTTGGAAGCATTTACATCTCACCTCTAAGGATAAATGGAGTCACTGGGATAAGAAGTAGAGAAGGCAGGGCTCACCCCAAAATATACCCACATTTCAGGAGCTAGAGGGCAGGCCAAGGAAGAAGAGAAACAAGGTGTGAACAGACATGTGGGGAGAGACCACGCTCATGAAGACAAGGGTGAGAAGCAAAGGGGAAAGAGGTCCATGTGACCAAATGCTTCAGGGACGTCAAGCAGGGCATTGGGTCTAGCTATCAAGGTCATTGGTTACCTTAGTTAAAAAGTTTCAATGGTATGCTAAAGAAATTGTGAGCACCTGCAGTGATCCAGGTATCATAGCTGCCTGGGGAACCACTCCTTCGGGGGCCAGAAGCAGCTAGAACCGACATCAGGAGAAGGGGATGGTGTTCAAGGAAAAAGAAACATGGCTTACCCCTGAAGCCATCAATATAGGGTGGAGAGAAGACAAGCTCCCAGCCTACCTCATTATGCAAGACACTTTCTGAGGAGGACTGAGAACATGCCCAAAGCACAGGGAAGAGTGTTTCGGACACTGTAGCAGCACGCAGGCTGGAGGGGAGGTAGCACAAGCCACCACAGCTCACCCCCTGGGCACCTGCTGCCCCTAAAACTGACCATCCATCATCCTGGAGCAGGAGCATGGCAACAGAGGTCTGCAGAAGGAGCTCTTTCATCAGGACCTTAGTTACAGGCTACACAAAGGATTCTGGGAGCTTGAACCTCTGCTGCTTTCCCATTTCAGGCCCTGCTTCCTGAAGGGGGTCTCCTCTCCCAGGGCTCAAGGCTGATGTGTGTGAAGGGGAGATGCTGGGGGAGCTATTAGGACCATAGGAGGCACCAGGACCATCTCTAAATGTGTGATTCCTTTTCATCTGGATGTGCCCCAGACACCTGAGTCAATTTCTATGAACCCAAAAGAAAGGGTTCAAAGTAATACAGGACAGAGGGATGGAGAGAGAAAGGGAAGGACAAAAGGAACAAAAAATACTCAGTGTGGATAGGCGCTCTTAACCACCATTTGGAATGGGAACACAAGAGTTGAGTAACGATGATAAAACTTCTTACGGAAAATATCTTTGGGTTGACGTTCACATTCCCATGGCCCTGTACGCCTCCACAAACATTGATGACCAACAGACGACGACTGAATTTCAGCCCTGCCACACTCACTCAGCAGGATTCTGACCTATCATGTGCGGTTGAAGTTTCAGATACCTTGTCTCAGATTAGACAAATGGGTGGTTTATACATCATTTCTTCTGCCTTAAATTTCCTCCACCATCTTTCCAGTCTTCCTGGATATTTTATAGCAGTCACAGTTCAAGATTTCCCAAGTCTTCCCCATTTCATTTCTACCAGATTCATTAAACTACTACGACTACTACTAATAATAATTATATTATTATTATTATTATTATTCACATAGCACTTTCATAAAGCAAGTCCTATTTGTTTTAGTTCATTTGCTCTTCACAACTCCCTTGTGAGGGAGCTGGGGAATATTCACTCTGGTTTGCAGTGAGGACACTGAGGCCCAGAAGGGTGAAGTGAGTTTGCTCAAAGCGCTACAATGAGCTGCTGGTGTGACCTGAATCGGAAACCCAGTCTCTTGACGCCCAGCCTGGTGCCCCACCTCCGATATCCTGTTGCCTCTGGATGCCCTCCCTCTCACCTCTAAGGCATCTGAACTCACGTCCTCCTGGGTCCACTCCTCAAATAACATGTAGCCCCAAATTCTGTCCCTCTTCCTGGCCAAAAACTACATCATTTCTTCCATTTCTTTTCTTTAAAAAAAAAAAAAAACCAACAACAAAAAAACCCTTTCCATTTCCATTGCGGAGACATTTTCTCTTCAGCTGTTATCAGTTCTTTCCTCTGTCTTTTCGTTGGTGAATCTCAAGATGCCCAAAAGAAAATGATAACATGGCTATGTTCACCTGACAGTCTGACTATTACCTGTTGCAAAACATTTCCAGGAAAAAAATGGAGAAGCAGCAGTGGCCACGGTTTCAGCTTCAGAAATGCATTTCCTTCCCTCTGACTCCCAAACAATGTGAACAAAATGCTCAGACTCACTCCTGATGCAAAACTCACAGAGTCAAGTTACTCTTAAATCACCATCATTTAGGAATACAATGATGGTCTACACTGGATTGCCTAGAATACGTGCAAGGGAGTCCCCTGCCCCCTAGCAAGAAAGCACCTCTGACCGTGTGGAGCCAGGACACGGGAGTCCTAGCTTAGGGATGCCCCACCCTGAGAGGTGGAAGGTAAAGTCACATGGGAGTGAAAATAACTTATTATCAAAATACTTAAATCACCAGCATTAGTACAAAATGTATGGTTCCGCATATTCACTGGGGACTCTAATGATTTGTTGGGCATGCTGAAGGGTGAGAAACGTGACCGAGTAGGAAAGGTGATGTGTCTGAGCATTCCCACTGCGATACTTCGAAGTAATTCCCAGTTGTGGCAGCCTGTGTGAGGACAGGGTGGACAGGGGACTCTGATGGCCACTCACCTGGGGTTACATCCACTCCACTTTGACATGGGGGCCCCGTTTTGTTAGTGGAGGTGGTGGCTGTCATGAGTATTAAAGGACACAGTAGGGTTGAGCATCTTCCATGGGCTCAGGCTCTCCAATCAGCTCCCATGACACCAGCTAAGTGAGTGACCTTGGCAATTGCTTCATCTCTTTGACCTGCAGTTTCTAAAATACCTCAAGAGGCCCCAGGATTTGCTGATTTCACCTCAAGGGCTTCTCTGGAGTTGAGGCGTGGCCTAGCCCATGGGGCCTCCCTAATCTCAGGCCAAGCCACTCTGCTTTCTTCTGCTCTGTCTACACAGGGTTTTTATCAACCAAAAGAGAGTTTCTTTTTCCCCCTAGGTAAGGGTGTTGTCCCCTGACCCCGTTCTGCCTCCTGCCTGCAGTAATCAGACAGGCTCACGGCCACACCTCCAGGTGGTTACAGGGTAAAGCAGGGCCACGCAAGGCCCTAACCTGAGGCCTCAGGGCTAAAGTCCCTGAGGTTCCCAACACCTCCTCCCGAGGCAGCCCAGGGAAGCAGTGAGGATGAACTAGACTATGAAAAGCCCTCCCCTTTCATTCCTGTCACCTACCAAGGGCAAGTCATCCCAACACTAGCCATACAGGACTCTTACAAAGAAAGCCCTGTGGAAAAACGGAGGCTTTCCATCATCACTAAGTGATGGGTTTGGGATTGGAACTCAGGTAGCTTGAGTCCAGAGTCCATGCCCTTAACCACTGTCCCGGACCACCTCTCAGAGGGACGCTTCATACACAAACCAATTAGGCCTGACGACAACATGGCGAGACTGACTTTTTAACAACACAGAGTATTTTATACCCACAACCACGCATTCTTTTGATAAGACCTTTGGTGTCGGTGAAGGTGGGGTGTGGACTGCTCATTGAACACCACAATGCCACCGTCACCCACATCATTTCTAGGACTTGTCTCAGGAAGCTGCCCTTTGGAGTGTCTAAATCTAGCTGGTGGTGGCAGCTCCTCAATCCCAGGATGTGCATAGCACTTTTACATCTAGTCACAACCCTTGGGTGTCTCATATGGTGACTCCAGGCTCCGAGATCAAGCTTGGATGATGTTGTTGTTGAATAAAAGTGAACTATGACTGGCTTCCCCCACGGGGCTGGTAACACAGCCCCACAGGCCAGTGGAAGAAATGCCTCTTCTCCCACAGTGACCACTAACGTGGACAGAACGCTCATCTGGACCTGTCAACTGGGGCCTGTTTGGTGAAAAACAGAAAAATCAGCTCTCCCCCTTTACAGTCACACCTCGGAAGCCAATGGGTCATGAACTTGGAGTTCTTTTTTCCAATGGCGGAGATGAATTTCCACTGATGTGTACGCCTGCTCACCCGCTCCACGGCTCTGGCTCCTAAGGAATGACACACATTTTCGAGAAGGCTGGCCAGGTGAGGAGTTCAGCCCAAGGCCGCGCACGGAGAGACGCTCAGTGACCCCTAATGAGCATGAGTCACCCCACAGAGCTCCAACCAGAGCGAGCTGGCCCTAATCCTTCTGAAAAGTGCAAATACTGAACTCACGCGCTGCCGCCCGCGCCAACCGAAGTTCCCTCCCTGCGCTGGTTTCATTTCAATGTCACCGCCACCAGCCAGCACCACCGCCTGCTCTGAGGCCCCCTTGGTCACCTAAGTGGTGCCCTCTGGCTCTCAGGGCCAGCAGACCAATTCCCTGAGGTCTTCGCTTGACGTGTCCACCGATTCCTGGCCCTCCTGGGTTGGTTTCTGTCCCCAAAGAGCTCAGGGGGCTGGGGCCCTGCAACGAGAACTGTACATCTCCCAGGTCCTGTGTGCAAATGGCTGCCCTCTTCCCAATTCCCTTGCAAGACCATTGAAACATGGTGGGGAACCCACGTAGGAAAACGTCCAGAGAGAGAGTGCTGAACCTGCCACTCCAAGGAAAACTGATGGCCCCAACAGGCTGCCCTGCCAAAGAGACAGCGACAGTCGCGCTCACAGGGCGCACTTTCTAAGCAGCTACAATGGGCCAGGCACTGAGCAAGCTGGGCTGTGTCCTCTGTGTTCCTGGAAGGCGCGATTGGGATGAACAGGTGCTATTCCCAGCATCTCTCTTCCAGCACCAGCCTTGCAAGGGAGTGGACACCTGCCTCTGGAGGGGACAAAGCAGAAGCTGAGTGTCCTTTGTCAGGGTTCAGTGTAAAGAGGATTCCAGCACTGGGTGGGAAGTCAGGTGCTGAAGAATCTCCCGAGTCCTCTCACCCTTCAAATTGAACAAGTCCATGAAAATCTGATGCAAACAAAGATACATGTGTATATGTACCCCCAATCTACCACAGGCGTGTCGCCTTCATTGAGAAAAGTGAGATTTCCACTCGGGCAACTCAGGAGGTGATGGAGAATGCTCAGGGGGACTTGTTTTAAGAGTTCCAGGTCCATCCCAGGTGGCTCCCGCTCAGGTTCTGCTCTCCAAACCACCCTGCGTACACCTGTCCCAGCTCCCGCGGCCATTCCCTCAGGAGGCAGGTGTCACAGGCCCAGGCTGGGAGACCTGACTCCTCCAAGCCATGGCCACGGCCCCGGTTCGCAGGGCCGGACCCCCGCGCGGCCGTCGCCGCCTCCCCAGGCCTCCGGCAGGCACACCGGAGTGCGGCTGCCAGCCTGCTTTCAATATCCGCTCGTCCCCGCGAGCCTACCAGCCAGCCGGCCGCCCCGCCCCGTTCCCTTTGAAGCAAAGTGATTTAATTTCATGAGACTTTGGGGTAATCATGTTATGATCTTCAACATTAACCAGAACCAACTCCCGGCTACAAGAGGGTGGGGAAGGAAAGGCGAAGAAAAAAGTAAACAGTCCCTTTCGGGACTGCCAGAAATGAGAGGAAAAAGAAAATCACAGCAGCTGCTCTGCTGGTTCCCCTGATGAGGACGGGCCTCTGCCAGAAAGGGGGGCCCCTGTGCCAAGGTTTCTGGAAACAAGGAAGTTGGGCTTGGCAGGGCCTCCATTCCTACAGGTTAATCAGCTCAGTTCTGGTCCTGGGGAGACACTGGGTTTTGTTCCTTAGCCTCCCTCTTCTTCCCACCCTGCCCCCACCTCCACTCACTTCCCACGGAGCTCGGGCCCCCTCGCCCCCAGCTGAGATCACCTGACATCTCGTCTACCTGAGCTCAGGACCTTCCGCCTCCTCTCCCAGGCGGGGACCAGGATGCAGAGCTGCTCCGGAGGCCAGGGCAAGCGGCCACTTTCGATTTCCCTGAAGGGCTTCACCTCTGCACCCCTGCCGCCCTCTCACAGCCTTTTGGACAACAAACGCTGGCTTGCTGAGAAGGTCGAGTTGAGAAAAGGCAAAAATAAATTGGTGAGGGGGTGGGGGCGGCTTTAGAAAAGACAAGGAATAATTCAGGGCACAACCCCAGCATAGTGCATCGAAGGGTTAGCTGGAGCCAGGGAAGAATTCTCATGAACAATGGTCCTTCTTGGCAGACAAGCCAAGGGTGTGGTGCTGGCTTGAAAAAACAGCAAATAACCCAGGCTCCGGGGCCACCAGGGAGGGGACTGGTGTGAAGCTGGGAAGCTGGGGTGAGGGACTCCATGCAGACACCCAGGAAATGACGGGTCACCCAGGAAGGTGCTTGCTCGGGGCCCCGGCCCCAGAAACATCTTGGCAGAGCTCAGCTCGGTGAAGGGCAGACAGAGCTCCGTTTCCTACCCTTGGCTTCCCACCCACCTCTTGGGGTTGCCTGTCTACTCAACAACTCCCCAAAGGCCTATGTGGGTTCTCTGGCCCCTCCACAGAAACGACAGCACCTGCTAAGGGCTGTGACGTGGAGGGACCGCCATGCCACCCCCTCTCTCCATCTCACTCAGCATCCATTCAGCCTTCCGGCTGGAACTCACAGTGTCTCAGGAATTCTGGAGGGAAATGAGACCCTGGATGTGACTCTGGAAACATATGTTTGCAGTTTAGGTCCCTTTCTAGGGTGTAGGGGAAACAATTCACGTGAAGCTGGCCACTTGCATGCCTGCCACATTGTCCCCAGGCCTCCATTCCGGGCTGCTGGCTGCAGGGCATGTGTGTGCAGTCCCCCTCCATCCAGGACCCAGGATCAGCTCAGCCGAGCCCCTTGGCCTCCATGGGGCATGACAGTGCGGCCATAGCGACTAGAATTCATTTTAGTACATTTTTGTCTCTGCAAACACATTTTTTGTTTGTTTGGGGTTTGGTGTGTTTTTTTTTTCCAGCTTCATATAAAAATTTAATTTAAGATAAAGGTCAAGCAGAGTAGAAGAGAGGGATTACAGAGTCTAATTACTGAGAATGTGAAGAGATATTAGATTAGGAAAGCGATCAAAACAGGCTTAGAGCAAGTCTTGGACCATGTCTGGAGCTTAATGTCACAGGTCCACAGACTGCCCTTTCAATGCCTGAGAAATGCTCAAGAAAGTCACTGTTTCCAAGGGCATCAGTCAGTGTTCAGTCAGTCCCTGCTACATCAGAATGAGATCTGTGTCCCCCGAGAGAGCGGACTCAGGCAGCCGACAGAGGTGAAAAGGAGCTGGGTTCTCTCAGTACGGAAAGTTCCACGGGGTCGGAGGAAGTGAGGTCTGTGGGGAGTTGGGTAAGCCAGGGACCAGCAAAGGGCTCGAGCAGTAAGCCAACGTGGCAGTTCCACACAGCAAGGATGTTTGGAAACAGAGTATCCCAGAAGCCTTGGGAAGCCCCAGTTGTGGGTCTAACCCCATAAAGCACGTGTGTCTTAGCAGTGAGCTCCAAACCAGTGGCAGCTTAGATTAGTGGTAAAAGCAAGCGCTGGATGAGGCAGTAAGAGATTTAGGTTCTGATTCCATCTTTTCATCACACTGCACTATTCCCAAGTCCCCGGGGGTCAGGCGACAAGAGCCGTGACTGCTCTGAGTCCACTCCCTATGTCTCTATGACCTCTCTAAATAGTGAGTGAGTTGAGACAAAACTTCCTTTCTCAGGGAAACAACCACAGGTGAAGTTTTCTGGGTTGTCCTGACCAGCGGCTTATGTAAAACCCACCCAAAAGGCCCAGAGCTAGCTCCCTGCTGACACCACGCCAGCCTCTGCGTGTGTTTTACGGCCTACTCAAAATCTCGGAGCACTCATACACCTTCTTCATATCTACTTCCATGTCCTACTGAAGATACGTTCAGTAACCTTAAATGTCACTGCCATGTCCACATCTCTTCCAACAGTGCCATTTTCAATGCTATTTACTTACACGATTCATGGGTTCAGCAGATTTTGAGGATCTGCTATCGAATTTCTTCTGTCTGACCCACGTTTCGTGCAAATAATGCGAGGCTACATCTTTAATACAGTGAGTGACTTCCTTACTCAGACAACGATATATGTTATTGCATTTTATCCATTTTTTAATGTCTTATGAATACATCCAAATTAGGGTATCCATTCTATTCTATTCTTCTGTGTATACACATTATACATATATTTGATACCTTTCTCCAGAAACATATGAGTGTATATAATCTCAAGCTACAGGTAAATATTCTCACAGAGAAGCTAGGATGAGCAAGATGGTAAATGAGGATTTTGTGCATTTATGGTCAATCCTGTTCGTTACAATAATTTGTTTAAGTTAAGCTTTCCTGCCTTTCCAGGAACTAGGTTGGGAAACGGTCAGGGTGTTTAAATTCCCATATGCTGCCCTCACACCAGCACACAACCCACACCTTGACAGAAGCCCAGCACAGCGTCCACTTGTGATCACTCACATCTGCCTTCCTCCACTCAGTGCTGATGTTTGGTGAGCTCAGATGCTGTCCCCAGGGCTGGTCCAGGGCCTGGGGCACAGAGATTTCAAAGCAAACTCAGTGCCTGTCCCAATGACACTTGCAGTCTAGTATCAGGAGATAGGCATCACGTGAGTGAACAAATGTGTAAACCAGACCATTTCAGAGGGAGAAAACAAGGCCTATGACTCCATGGGTGTGTGGGGTCGCAACTCATCAGGGAAGACCTCTCCGAGTGAGGCATTTGAGCCAAAACCTGAGAAATGAAAGAGAGAGAGAGAAAGAAAGACAGACAGACAGACAAACAGCCAAAGGGACAAAGAACTGGCAGGTTGGAGCTCAGTGAGTGTGCAGAAGGCAGGCCAGTGTGGCCACCGTGTGCGGAATGCACAGGGAGGGGCAGGCTGGCGTGGCGTCACCAGGGAGTGCCATAGAACCTATGCAGGGCTTAAAGCAGAGGGTCTGCGTTTCCCTCCTGTGACTGTGGAAAAGGATCAAACCAGGAGGGCAAGGAAGAGGCTGTGGTGGTAGCTTGAGAAATGACATAAAAATAGACGGATTAAAAAGAGTTCGGATAATACTGATCAGACTCAGTGGAGAACTGTTTGGGGGAGAGCAGTGATAGAGAAAGGAATTGCAGATAACTCTCCTGGGCATTTGGCCTGAGCAATCTGAGGTCTGCATTAGATATCCCAGCCAAGGTGTGAAATAGGGAACTATGCGGTTTGAATCTCAGAAGAGAGCTCAGGTCCTCCCTTTGCATGGCGTTATGTAAAGTCAAGAGGCTTTTATGTCAAGAGGAAGGATGAGCTCATCTACTGAGAGCATGTGTAGAAGGAAGAGAGGAGAGAACTCTGGTGTGAGCTCCTACATGTAAAGGTCAGATGGAGGAGGAGCAGCCCAGAGAGAAGGCTGGGCAGGAAATGAACGGACGAACGGATTTATACGCAAACAGCCCGAACCAGTTACTGTAATCAGCAAAGGAATGGGACTGTTGACTCAAACACACTTCCCTCCCCACTGACTTGGATTCTACATCCCCACATCCCCATAAGACAATATAACCCCTTTTTCTCATTCCTCCAAGGACAGTAACAGGCTACCACCACCCACTAAAACAAATTTGTCCAATCCGTAGCCCAGGACAGTGTTCAATGTGGCCCAACACAAATTTGTAAACTTTCTTAAAACAGTATGAGATTTCTTTTGCGACCTTTTCTTTAACTCATCAGCTATCATTAGTGTTAGTGTATGTTCTGTGTGGCCCAAGACAATTCTTCTTCCAATGTGGCCCAGGGAAGGTAAAAAGATTGGACATCCCTGGTCTAAATCGTGCCCTTGAGCTTAGACCATGGAGAAACACCATTTTGTGTGTACTGTGCTAAAAATACAAGAAAGCTTTAAAAGTCATTAATGATATCTATAAAAGGCTACAGAATGGGTTGAAATTAGTCCTTCCTTAAAAAAATAAATGGTATTGATAGTCTCATCTCTAGGGCAGGATTTCTCAGCAGAAAATGAAAAAAGAGTTGAAGAAGATGTGCTTTCAGATTTTAGACAGGCATGAAAGAAATTGTGAAAATTTTTGCTACAACCCTGTGTTTTTTCCCTAACATAAAGGCAATGCTGGCAAACCTGTTAGAGGTCTACATGAGTTGACGCTGTCACACCTACAGATAGATACACTGGGTGTCAGATATCCTCATCACGTGATATAAGAAATGTAATGCCTGAACATAATTTAATGTACTGGGTTTTTTTTTTGTTTTTTTTTTTGAGCATTCTCTTGAAAAGCAGGGTAACTTCTTGGGTAGCAGCAATTTACCCTTCACACTTCTGTAATAATCAAGGTACCTGATTGCCCTGAATAACATTTCAGGCTGTCAGAATATTTTATGGCTGTGAATTAGCATTTCAAAACCTTTTAAAACCAGGGGTAGGAGGGCTTTTTCCCTTAGCTGAAGACTCTGCTGGCTGCAAAGAAGCACGTATTAAATGCACACCTGGAGAAGTCATATTTCTGCAGGAGAATATTAGATAGGGGTCTCGAAAAATGTGTCAGAAAGCCTGAGAAACAATCTGGCTCAATAATCATATAGCCTAAAATTTCCATAAAGGATCTGAGTTTAAGATTCTATCCACTGTCTTTGTTTATAAACCATTAAAACATCCTGAACATCTCAACACTTTAGGCAAAGAAACAACATTTTTCCAGATTGCTTCTCTAAGCCAGGAAGAGGCATCAAAATCTTTACTTAGGCCATAGTCCCTAATCTGGAGTTGCAGAAATGTCATACCAAGCATGTCTGTGGTCGTCAAAATATAACAATGGCCTCAAAGATATTTTTGTTAGCAGGTTGAGCATCCAGGGCTAAAGATCTATGAGATTGACTAAGAAACAAAACCACCCGATTTAACTACAATAGACTCTCCATTAACCAGAACTCAAGCATCCAGCAAACTCTCAAGCAACCAGCAAAATAATTTCTTTTGCCAATTGCTTGACATTTTACCGGTTGCTTGAGAGTGCCGGGTGCTTGAGTGCCAGTTAACAGAGGTTCTATTTAATCCAGCATCTACCAATCCCCATGGGTGCTGGTTAACTGAGAGTCTACTATAGTTGTTACTTTCACAGCCATATCCAGTGGCCACCATTTGCACCGTTCCATCAGACTTGCCCCTACTAAAAACTGGTCCAGGTTCCCCATCACCTAGTGTGGACCCCAGACCAGCAGCACAGCAGTCCCAGGAAACTAGTTAGAAATGCAAATTCTGGAGCCCCACCCTTGACCTACTGAATCTCCAGAGAGAGCACCAACAATGTGTGACTGATCCATGTTCAAGTGTGAAAAGCACTTGCCTATGTCAATCCCACATTCATTAACCTGGCCGCCATCTTGCCCATGCCATGTCTCTGCTCCATCCCCTACTGCTCTCCCACTCCAAGCCTAGGTTCTAGTGGGATTCTCTCACTGACTGGACAGTCCCTGAAAAATACCAGCTCCACCCTTTCCCTTTGGATCATCATTCACTGTACTCACCCACCTAGAATAAGCCACCTTCCTCATCCCATTCTCCTCCTGCCACTCAGGTCCTCTATTTTCTAGGAAAGGAAACCCAGGAGCTCAGACTGAGCCTTCCTCGACCTCTCCTACCAGGCCCTCTCTGCCTCCCTGGGAGCTGTGGGGCCCTACTGGTTGGACAGGAGCGTTCTACAGCTACAACAGAACATGGCAGTCTTTCCCAAGTGCAAAGTAAACTAACCTAAGGTGACTCAATTAAAGTAATTAGGGCAGAGTAACAAGCTGTAATTTTCTCAATTTTAACTTTTTTAGTTACACATTGCTCCTAAGCCTCTGTTGCCTGCTCCTTGCTATCCCACTCGAGTGCTGACAAAACAGATAAAACAAACTGGTGTTCTGCAGAGAGTATGGTGACTTTCTGTGCTATCCACTGCATGTGTCCCAAAGCTCACTGTTAGCACCATTCATTTGGCAGTCAATGTACCTTCTGTTATAAATATATATATATTTTTATCCCTATCTATCCCATCCTAATCATAATGGCTACTGTTTAGTATAAATATGTACACACACATTTACACACATATGCTCTGAGTGCAGGGTGTCCCATTTCCTCTGGCCAATGTCATTCTGGCCACCCTGACACAACCCAACTTTGCCCTTAATGCTCATAGACATGCTCACTCAGCTGCACATGACCCTGGTGGTTTAGACTTGTCCTGGGGGGTCTTCCCACCTTCATGAATCTTTTTTTTTTTAAATGAAGTGAAATTCACACAAAAAATTTAAAGTGTACACAGTTCAGTGGCATTTAGTTCATTCACAGTGTTGTACAACTATCACTTCTGGCTAGTTGCAAAACATTTTCATCACCCCCAAAGGAGACCCCACACCCATTTACCCCCACCTCCAGCCCCTGACAAGCATTGGTCTTCTTTCTGTAGCTCCATGGATTGGCCCATTCTCAATATTTCATATAAATGGAGTCATATAATATGTGACCTTTTGTGTTGGGCTTCTTTCACCTAGCATGTCTTTATGGTTCATCCACATTGTAGCATATATCACTACTTTATTCTTTTTACAGCTAAATAGTGTTTCATTATAGGTATATACTCTATTGTGTTTACCCACTTATACACTGATTGACATTTGAGTTGTTTCTACCTTTCTGGCTATTATGAATAATGCTATGAATGCTGGTGTACAAGATTCTGTCTGATTTCCTGCTTTCAGTTCTTTTGGGTATACAAGGGCTGTCCGGAAAAAATCCAGCCATTGTCAATATAACAAGAATGGTTACAAGGCTGGATACTTTCCAGACAGCCGTCACATACGAATTGCTGGGTCATATGGTATTATAATTCTATGTTTTTTCTTTTTGAGATGCCTCCATGAATTTCTCAATGTGTATCTGCTCCATTTGCCTCTAGGGTTATTTGTGGGCAGGAAAAGAACCCCAGACACCCTCCTGTTACACCCAAGCCTAGTGCATATAGTAAGTGACATTACAATGAATGATAATATAGAGGGCTAACTATGTGCCAAGCACATAGTTTTGTAAACATAAGAGCTTTATGTGTATTAACTTATTTAATGCTCATAATAGCCCTGTGAGATGGGTGTTATTATTATTGTTGTTGTTATTATCCCCATTTTCCAGATGAGTAAACTGAGATGCAGAGAAATTATTCAGAAACTTGCTCAAATTCACATGACCAGGAAGTGGCTGAGCCAGGATTAGAACCCAGGCAGTCAGACTCCAAAATGTAGGTTCTTTAACCACCATGTGCAATCCTAAAAAACAAACAGTGGGGTGTGGGTGTAGGGGAAGTTCCTTATACCTGGGACTCAAAAAACCAAATCAGATCAAACCCAGTAAAAGAACTCACAATGGAAAACATCTAGCCTCCTTAGCATCTACTGTTATTTTTCATTCTTTTCTTTAAGCTACTTTTATTAAGTGCCTACCATAGGTCAAGTATCCTCTATAGGCCCCAATCTGCACCCAAATCCTATAAGACAGGTATAATTATCCTCATTTTATGGACAGGAAAAGTGAGGTTTTTAATATACAATGCCAATTCTTAAGACTTGACTGACCATCTGAAGCCATTCAGAGCCAGGACATAGCGTCCCACACACTTCTGTACTCCACATTCAACATAATGCATAACTGATGACCTTCATACAGATGACCTGAGTCATTAAGAAAAAGCTGGATTATTTGGGGCACTCTGTTTAAAAGGGCAGATAAGTATAAAATGCATTTCAGGAAGACTGTGATTCATCGCGATTAAGATGATATAAATGGTGTTGCACTACAGGAGCCATGTGTAATTTTCCAGAAAATTTTCTTACATGGGACCTCTCAGACCTGATCCTCACCGGATCGATGAGCCTGCACTGTGGGTCAACAATCCCCTCCTGATGACTTCACAGAGATGTTTTGTAAACTGCAATCAGCAGGTGAATTATAAAAATAAGACACAGCAGCCCAAGTATGATTATGGAATGGAAAATAACTGACAAATCAATGAAAAGGGGGAGAGCAGGTACATTAAACAGAGTGAGAAGGGGTCACCAAGAAAGAGGGGACACATCAGAGTACTGCCCCTGGAAAGCAGACCAGCAGGAAGAGCAAAAGCAAACATGACAGTGGTAACCCCGAGCAATCACTAGGAAACAGGCTCGAGGGTCACCCAAATCTGGGTGCAATCAACCAGTCACATGTCAGACTGAGAACTATGTGACAAAATGATTTCAGCCAACATACCCAACTGCTTGTTGTTTACATAGTAAATTCAGTAAGGTCAAAAATAAAAGGCTGTATAACTTGGTTCCAGGCCTTTCTTTACAACTATGTCCCCAGAAGCCCTAGGAGGTCCGTTGGGTTTGGGAGAGTGGGAGATGAGGGGCCTGGGTGGGACGAGGATGATGCCCCCCAGCCACCCTACTTCACCACCGCTTCCTTCAGCCAGAGCAGCTCAACTTTTACCTCTTTGCCCACTGAGTTTCCACATAAGATTTTGTATGAAGAAAGGTTCTTGAGGATTAAAAGCTTCTAAGAAGCAGGTGGGGCAAGAAGGCAAGACGTCCGTATGAGAGGGTCTCTGTTCAGTGCAAGCACACATGCACAGTGCATCTCCTGGTAGTTTGTTTCTACAGCTTCTTTTCATCCTTGACATTGGACTGGCCCCAGATCTTACCAGTTCTCCTTTTAGAAGACTGCTAGCTTCTTTCTCATCCCCTCGGCCACCACTCTAGGCACATTTGCCCCCTCTCCTGGATTCAAGCAACAGCCTCATGCTGCAGTGACCACATGGTGCTCACCTGCATGGAGGAGCATAGACGTCACTCAAGGCCCAAAGGGTCAAAGTGTCCTCACTGGCCTCATGACGTGTCTCAGGGCACTCCAACCTGGCTTACTCATTAACCATGGTCCAGGCCAAGAGGGCAGTTGCTCCCAAGTCCTCCCAAATTGCAGATTGCTAGTCATTTTATTTCTCGCAGGTACTCCCTGCCCCTGAAGAGGTTGTGTGCATATTACATTCTGAGGCTCCACAAGTGATGCTCATCCCTCCCTACCAGCCAGTGGGGGTACAATGCAAGGCAAGGGATGTCTGATAGAAACAACTGCTGGGACACGGCAGCAGGTTGGCTTCGGTAGGTGTGACCACCTGCCTTAACTTATAGCCACGGGGTTCCTTCCATCAGTGCTTGCTAACTTCTCTTGCCAAGATCTGGGCCTCCTGCTGCTGCCGCCTTCTCCTCATCTCCTGGGGTGAAAATCCTACTTTTGGACTTTGAGCAGAGCCTGGACAAGCAGAGTTAAGTGCTCACCTGTTTTGAGTGTCACGGGCATGTTGGTGACCTGGGCTAACAAGCAGCACCCTGTACCACAAAGTGCCCTTCCTCTGCCCCATGCGGCCCTGAACCAGCACTCACCAACCCACACTCTCCACCTCAGGCTGGGCAGCCCGCACTTCAGAGCCATCAGGCCAGACACCCGGGGTGGCCAGTCTCTCTGATGTCCAGCTCAGAGCCTGTCCCTGCATTATCTGCCAGCCAGCTTACCCGAAACCCTCCAAAGAGCTCCCATGGTCCTCAGCATAAAGCCTAATCTTTTACCAAGCCCATGCTGAGGACAGCTTTCCCGCTTTCCTCCCTCCCACTCCTCCCACCTTCCCCTCTCCTTCCCACTGGCCTTGTCTCTGTTCCTCAAACAGAACAAGCCCTTTCCGCATCAGGACTCCCACACGAGTCCGTGTCCTCAACGTGGAATGGCCTCACCTCGGACCTCTGCGTGGGTGGCTCCTCCCCTTCATTCCAGTCTCAGCCCTCAGAGAGGCCTGCCATCCCTGGTGCTTAGCTTAACGCTGCCTCCTAAGCACTCCTGCTCTTATGGTCCATCCTTTACTCCTCTAATGTCTGCCCTGCCCCCCGCCGAAAACATCAGCTTCCTGAGAGCAAAGAACCTGCTTGTCCTCTGTGGGTCTGCAGCCTTCAGAACTCTGCCTGGACACAGTAGGTATTTAGCACCTGACTGCTGAGGAAGGAGTGGATGGATGCATGGATGCATGGATGGATGGATGGATGGATGCATGGATGGATAGATGGATGGATGGATGGATGGGAAAATGAACAAGTGCGTGAATGAACTGGGTGAATGAGTACATAAATCAGTGAGAGTTTAAATGAATCCAGCCAGGCAGGCACCCACTTATTGGTCCTCGGCTCTATCTCTCGCTCTTTGCCCAGGGAGGGCGGAAATCCAGCACACTCCAGTCCAGCCTCTACCGATGCCCGCTGGTACCCATTTCACCCAACCAAGACGTGGCCAAGAGGACACCCACACTTGGTTCTTCTTTTTCCTAACACAGACAGAGCTTTTACACTGTCCACTTAAACCACCATTGTTTGATCCTCCCCTGAGGAAGCTTCCAAACTCAAAATTCCTTTCTCCCCTCATTTTGCCCCTTTGTTACCAAAGAAATGCTCCATTTAGCATTCTTAAAGGGCCATTAGCATCCCCAAGCTCTCCGTGTGCCGCCCGGCTGGGGGTGGTTCCCGAGGGACGGGCTGCGGCCGAGCGGGATGCACGGGCAGAACCGCTGCCTCGGAACCCGGCCCCCACCACCCACTTGGCGCCCTCTCGGTCCTCACTCGCCAAACTCAGCCTGCCCTCTCATTGCAGATATTTAGTGTGTATTCTTCCCGTCCTCCAACTCTTGTTCTGAAGAATTTCTCTCTCCTCCCCCTTTTCTCCCTGCCTTGCGAAGGCACCTTTTGATAAATACTGTATGAGGGAACTTTTCATTCCGATGAAAGACCCCCTCCGCAAGGCAAGATGAATATCCCCTTTATGGAACTAACAGGGGGGTTAATCCTTCCCTGGCTGCCCCCCTTCCCTTGCCCTCCAGCCCTGGGCAGAGAGGAAGCAGGAGCCATTTCTCCATGAGGCAGGTGGGACAAACTCAGGCAGGGTCCTTCTACCTCCCTGCTTTAGACAGGCCTGAATAGGCGATTCCTCCCAACATTAACATTCCAGCTTGTCGGGGACGTCACTCTGTGTGGCACGTTCTTCCAGATAATCACCCTGCTGCTGAAATTAGCTTGTGCATCAGACAAAAAACGCTCCTGGAAATGCTAAGCCAGTTGCCAGGTTCTCTGGGAGCCAGAATCTGCCCCTTCGTCCCCACCAGACCAGACTTGCCTTTCTCACGGCAGCCTTGCAATTCCTATCTATGGCCTCAAAATCAGACATCAGGCACCCTGCCTGCCAAAGCAAAAGGGTGGCCACCCAGTCCCTGGGAAAAGCACCCCAGCAGCCTTGACAAACACACTGGGGGTGCTCCTGGCCCTGGAGGGGCCAAGGCATTTGTGGCATGACGGGCCCGCTTCATGCTGCACCCAGCTCACGTTGCACCCCTTCATCGACCCCGCCACAGGGAGGCAAAACGTTCCCTTTTCACCCAAGAAGCAGGAAACCCGTGAGCCATTTGCTTCACATCCATACAGCTGGTCATTCATTTAGCTGAATGGATTTCCTTCATTTCTGGTGGATACTCTCTGAACAGGCCATCCCAGGGGCAAGAGACTGAGGATGACTCTCTTTTTTTTTAAATACTGTTCACTGATGTATTTATCTACTGCATATTTATTAAGTACCTGCTATGTGCCAGCATTTTGCTAGGCCCTGAGGACATCAAGGTAACACCTAGAGGCCTGTTCTGGGGAGATCTAGTCTGCTGGGGGAGCGGGGATCAGGGGGCGACTTAGGAAACAAAGCATTTCAGAAGTTCTGGATCTAATGCCCAGAGGACATTCATTCAATAGGGTAGTGGAGCTGGACTGCATGTGCTGGAGAGGCAAGGGGATGCCACTCCTTTCTTAATAATTAATTTATAATAACCTTTAGTCCAGGCTTTCACAGACAGCTCCTCCAAGCCCCAGTGAGTCCCACAGGAGCAGGAGGAGGGCCCCTTCTTTTCAGTATCCTCCAGGTATGGGAAGAAATGGGGCTGCTCTGGGAGAAGGGTTTAGGATAAGGTTCAGCAAACTCAGTAAAAGGCCAGATAACAACTATTTTAGGCTTTGCAGGGCCACAGGGTCGCTGTCGCAACCGCTCAACTCTGCTGGTGTAGGGAAAGCAGCCACCGACGATCCATAAACAAACGGGCATGGCTGTATTCCAGTCGGAGTTTATTTACAACACAGGCACCAGGCAGAAGTTGGCCCACAGGCTGCAGTGTGCCAATTACATGGTCCAGTTCAGCGCTGAGAAAGAATCAACCCTGGGCCTGGTTCTTCATTAATTTAATGAATTGAATCAATAAGCCGCATAATAATGGCAAACTCAGTTAAGTAACAAATTTCCTGAAACCAATGCTAATGCTACAACAGTTAATGAGGGTTAAACAGCACCCGAGCTGTGACAGGGACAGAGCGAGGAGGAGGATGGAGGCCTTCTGGTCAGGCGAGCATCGTGCCCTGGTGATGAACGAGGCATGATTCTGTTTTGATATGTAAGTGACAGAACACAGAGGGGCCTGTGTAAAAATGCAACTGAAAACC
Organism: Lyroderma lyra; assembly: GCA_004026885.1. Lineage (NCBI taxonomy): Eukaryota > Metazoa > Chordata > Mammalia > Chiroptera > Megadermatidae > Lyroderma > Lyroderma lyra. The sequence continues at coordinate 87,982 of PVJL010003373.1, forward strand.
TAAGGGACTGGGCTCAATAGGAAGCCAACACTATCTGCCTTGTTTTAAATAAAAGGGAAGTGGTCAAAAGGTATAAACTTCCAGTTATAACAGGCATGTCCAACCTGTGGCCCAGGACGGCTTTGCATGCAGACCAACATAAATTCTTAAAACATTATGAGATTGTTTTGTGTGACTTTTTTTTTTTTTAAGCTCATCAGCTATCGTTAGTGTTACGGTATTTTATGTGTGGCCCAAGACAATTCTTCCAGTGTGTCCCAAGGAAGCCAAAAGGTTGGACATCTCTGAGTTGTAAGTAAGTACTAGAGATTTTATGTACAACATAATGACTATAATTAACACTGCTGTGGGGTGTACAGGAAAGGTGTTAACAAAGCCAATCCTAAGATTTCTCATCAGAGGGAGAATTTTTTTCCTTTTCTTTTTATTGTACCTGCATGAGATGATGGATGTTAACTAAACCTACTGTGGTAATCATTTGCAATACTATATGTAAATCAAACCGCCATGCTGTACACCTTCTTAACCCTTATATGGCAATGTATGTCATTTATTTCTCAATAGAACTGGAAAAATAGATTAATTAAATAATCAATCAAGAAAACCACCCAGCACATACACCCACGTGCTGAAAAGTGGGGAGGAGTTGAAAGTGAGGGCAGGTGAAAGGATTGCCACCTTTGGGCCTGTCGCCCCGTCTCAGCCATCAGCAGAATAACGGCCGTGGGTGAACTAGCTCGCATTTAACTCTAATTAATTTGGACCTGGGGTCAACAATGGGAGCAGGCCCTGCGGAGAGCACTCACGTAGGTTCTTGGCATTCTTGGAGTGCGGGCAGAGGAACTTCCGGGATGCTCTGGCCCATCTGTGAGTGCCTAGGACTCGGGTTTCTGAATTCAAATGCCCAGCCAGGCCTGGCACTGGCCAGGTTGAGCTCTTCTTTGTGTCTGAAAACTCTTTTTGTGTGAAGTTGGTGTAACTTTAAGCAGCCTGCCAAGGAGAGCCTGAGAAAGCTTTCCCCATTTCAACTTCAGTCAAATTCCCCTCTCCCATGATGTACCTTTTCTAGCTGCCAGGCCAGGGGGGTGTGGATGGCTCCTGGCCAGGCCCAAACAGCCCAACCCAGAGGACTGCTTCTCTCCCTCCAAGGCAAGAGAGGGACTTGAGGCTGATGAGTGGAGAGAAGAACTCTGAGAGCATGAACCGCTGGGGAGGGCTGGCATTTCCTGAACACTTGATATATGCAGACACTGCACTGAGCATTCTACATACATTGTTTCAGTTAAGCCTCCAACAATCCTATGACATAGACATGATTAATCCCATTCCAGATGACAAACTGAGGCTGAGAGGCTCAAAGTCTAGTTGGCAGGTGATGGAGCTAGGTGTCCAGCTGAGCCATGACTGATTCCAAAGCCACATTTCTTTCTAGGACACCCATGGTTTTCAAATTACAAATCATGACAGTCTAGGATAGTGATGTAATTTTTCAATATGAAATCATGTAGGACTTACACAAAAAGTTGCAAAATGGTGAAAAGAATTCCTGTATACCTTTCACCCAGCTTCCCCAAACGTTTATATCTTATAGATCCATCAGCCCACAATTATCAAAACCAGGAAATGAAATCTGCAAACCTTACTCACGTGTTTCCCATTGTCCCACCAATGTTCTTTTCTGGTGCAGATAGCTCCGATCCAGAATCAGACATTTCAGGTAGGTTTCATGTCTCCTTTGTCTCCTTCGATCTGTGACAGCCCCTCAGTCTTTGTCTTTAATGACCTTGATGCTCTTGAAGAGGACTGGTCAGTTATTTTGTAGACTGTCTCTTATTTGGGATTACCTGATGTTTCCTCGTGATTAAATTAAAATTGTGTTTTTAGCTATGTCATATCCTCCTTGTGCATCCTATCAGGCAGCACACGATGTCAGTATATCCCATTACTGGTTATGTTCACTCTGGTAACTTGGTTAAGATGGTATCTGCCTGGTTTATTCACTAAAAAGTTACTATTTTTTTTCCTTTTGAAATTGTGAGGGGATGCTTTGACACTCTGTAAATTTTCTATTTCTCATCATACTTTCACCCACTAACTTTAGCAGACATTGTGATTCTCTACAACTATTACTGAGACTTTTTTTTCCAAATAGTGATTTTTTTTATTTCCATCATTTTTATTGCATTGACTAACTGGAATTCTACTAAAGGGAAAAGTGTACAGTGGCTCTTAAATCTCTCTGTGCATGAGTTTCATCTAAAGTATTAACCAAAGTACAGATTTCTAGGCCCTACTCCCAGAGATATGACTTCATTAAGCCAAGGGAAGGCTCATAAATACACATTTTAATAAGCATTTCCCATTCCCCATGAGGTTCTTAAGTTATAATTCACATACCATACAATTTACCCTTCAAAAGTGTGAACAAAAAAGGGGTCGCATACTAAACCTGACAAGCTCAGGGGAGGCCAGCATGACAGGTCCTACAAACTCAGAGACCAAAAGTAACTACACGGGATGGCCTGATCACAAAAAGTCCTAACTGAAAGTGTGGGTCATGCTGGATAGTCACATCCTAGGCCTGTAGCTTCCTTGACAAAAGTCAAGCTTTACCTGAAGTGAGCCTATCTATTGTCTTTTTGCATCTAATGTGACATACCTTTGAAATGTCAGAGTCATCTCGGCTTCCAGACCGGTCAGGGCACAACCACCACACGAGAGCACGAGACCACAGAACCCCTCGCTGTTATCTTGTTCCCGAAATACCATCTCTACGTGCTACAAACATTAATTATTAGCTATCCTGTACCCGCCAATGTAAAAGCAGTATGTATCTCTACATTTCACTTTGTATCCAACCCAGAGATTCCCCCACTCTGCTTTCTCCCGCCCCCTTCATCTACCACCAGCGGATTTCCCGTAACCCTCCTTCGTTATTCCCCTTTGATTCTGATGTGTAAAATAAGCTGCAAAACTGCCATTCTCTGGAGCATTTTCTCAATTCATTTGAGATTTCACTTTCCGGCACCTGTCATCGGTTTAGCTCAAAAAACTCATAAAAATTCTCTACAGGTTGGGATGTTTCTTACATTGACAAAAGTGTACAATTCTGTGGTTTTTAATATGTTCACATGGTTGTCTATCAATGCTACCAAATTCCAGAACATTTTCATTATCTGAAAAAGACACTCTACATTAATTAACTAGTCACTCCCCATTCACCTTTCCCTTCAATCTCTGGCAACTACTAATCAGCTTCTTGTATGGATTTGCCTATTTTGGACTTTTCATATGAGTAGAATCATACAGTATGCACTCTTCTGTGACTGCCTTTCAACTATCATAAAGTTTTCAAGGCATATCCATGTTTAAGCATGTATCAGTACCCCATTTCTTTAGATGGCTGAATAATACTCCACTGTGTAGATATACCAATATTCATTTATTCATTTATTATTATAGTTGATAGTTAGTATTTGGGTTCTTTCCACTTTGGGGCTATTAAAAACAATACTGATATGGACATTTGTGTACAGATTTCTATGTGGGTGTGTATTTTCATTTCTCTTGCGTATGTACCAGGAGTGGAATTGCTGGGTCATACTGAAACTCCTATGCTTAACATTGTCAGGAACTATCTTCTAAAGAAACTATGTCACTTTACATTCCCACCAGCAGTGTATAGATGAAGGTTCCAATTTCTCCACATTCTTTTTAACACTTGTCACTATCTGTCCTACTGAGAGTGAAACAGTATCTTTTTATGGTATTACTTAATATTTCTCCATTGACTAATGATGTTGACATTTTTTCATGTGCTTATTGGTTATTTGTATGTCTTCTTTGGAGAAATGTCTATTACAGTCTTTTGCCTGTTTTTAAATTGGGTTGTCTTTTTTGCTGTTGACTTGTAAGATTTTTTTACATATTACATTCTTTATATATTCTGAGCCCATATCAGATATATGATGTGTAAATATTACGTCCCATTTTGTGGATGTTCGCATTTCCTTGATAGCATCCTTTGAAGCACAGATTTCCAATTTTGATGAAGTCCAATTTATCTGTTTTTTATTTGGCTCCACAGATTTTGATGTAGATCATTTATGTACAGCTCTATGAGAAATACTCCAAGGATTTGATAAAGATGCTAGAGGTTACACTTCAAAAATTTTTAGGGGAGTTCCCTGGTGGTGTAGTGGCTAGGCTTCGGTGCTGTCAATGCTGCAGCCTGGGTTCGATTCCCAGGCAAGGAACTACCCACATAAAAAGAAATTTAAAAAAATAAAAAATTTTAGCATAAAGTTGTTCATAGTATTACCTCACCTCTTAAGTCTCTGCCAGATCTCTAGGTATGCCGTTTTCACTCCTAATGGTATTTATTTGTGCCTTCTCTTTTTTTTTTCCTTGACCAATCTTTCCAGACATTTGTTTATTTTATTAGTCTTTCCAAATAACCAAATTTTGGCTTCAGTTGATCCTTTCTGTTGAATATTTTTCTAGTTCACTGACTTCTACTCCTATTTTTTATCCTCCCCCTCTTTTTTTTCTGGCTTATTCTGTTAATTTTTTCCTAACTTCTTAAATGAGATACTTAGCTCATTAATTTCCAGCCTTTCTCATGGTTCTGGCATCCTGTGAAACACATGCCTCTCTTTAGCATCCCCTCTTCCTTCCATGAATTAATCACCCCTTGGCAAGAGAATGAGGAGAAACAGAGGCAGGCATGGAGCTGAGTGCCTGTTATGTAGGAAGCCACCTATGAAAACACTCTTGTGGAGAGCTGAGAGCTCCTAGAGGGTGGTGGTGGCATATTCCAGAGCCAAATGAAGCCATTCGGGGTCAGATTTCATTACAGAAGGTGACACGCCATGTCTGTGAGTTCTTGTGGCCTCACCATCTTGTCCTTGCAGACTGACTTCTATTTTAGCAAATCTCCTTTGCAGCCAAAAGGCAATGGGGCAGATGCTCATGTGAGGGCAGGAATGAGCCAAAGCAATAAACTCAGCCCCAGCTGTCAGCTCAAACTGCTCCAGTTTCAGCTAGGAGTCCTCCTGCCCTTTTCTTTGCTTCTAATACTTATTCCCAGTTAATGCCCTCCCTGGCACCACTGGATAGGGAACTCCAAAACAATCATCATAGATCAGAAGTGCTGGAAGGGCAAAAGAGGTCATCTGTTCAACCCCCTTTTTCACCAAGCAGAAGACTGAGGCCTGGGGGATTTACACGTACATTCAGGATACTGTGAAATTTTTCTGATATCATGTAATATACCCAGCTTTGTCCTATTTAATGCATTCTGCTCTGAATGGTACACTTCAGATACTATTTTGTGACCCTGCTTTTCCTTGCTATTCATTTGCCTTATTTGCTTTTGCATATCCTATAATTTGAAAAGGCTGGATGACTTGGTTACTTAATTTGCTAAATACTGAGAGTGATATATGAGTCTCCCCTACTGATGTTGTGTTTTCGTTCCAAGTAGACAAAACTAAAAACAAGGAGATAGAGTATCTAATAAATATATTGAAGTATGTGCCCTAAAAACAGAATTTTAATAAATATATTGAAGTATTTACCCTAAAAGCAGAGTTTTCTATCAGTTCCCACAGAATATCAAAAAGTGATCTCACATACACACGCAAGATTTAAAAAAAAAAAAAAAAAAACAGTGCCAGCTGCAATGAAATAAAGTCGAAACTTAACAAAATAAATTTTTTTGAGGACCTATTCTTCTGGAAATAAAAATCCAATTCATAAATAACTCCAGAAGCAAAAAGAATATCAAAACTACACTGATGCAGTCATTGTAAACACAGTGACAATAAGAGCAGTGCAAATCAAAACTAATGGGGAGTGCCCAAAGCTACTCTAGAAAGGAAAAGTAATTGCCTGAAATGGCTTCACTGCTAAACAGGGATAAGAAAACAATGGTAAGAGCCTCAGACTTGAGAGCAGACACATCCTGCTTGAATTACAGCCTTGGGCTTTAGAGCTGTGTAACATCAGATAAGTTAAATTTCTAAATTTCTCCACCACCTGTAAAATGGGAATAAAAAACAGCTCGCAGAGTTGTATAGATTTTAAAAATTAGATGGTGCATACAAAGTAGTTAACACAGGACCTGGCATATACATGGTGAGTGGTCAATAGATATTACCAGGTGCTACTATCATCACTTTGAAAACTGTCAAGAGAACAAACAAACTCACACAAAGAGAGAATGAGAATAAATATTCACTCTTAAAAATCAGAAAGGTGATAGAAACACAAATGGAAATTTTTTAAAAATATTTTTAGTGATTACTATATACAACTATGCTTAAAAAATGAAAATCTGGGTAAAAAATGATTATTTTCTTGGAAAAGAAATTACCAGGTTTGACCCAAAAAGCAGTTGAAAAATTCCTGAATAAACATATAAGCATGAAAGAAATTGAAATGGTTATCAAATAACTACTTTCAAAAATGGCACAGGGCCCAGAGGGGCTAATTCTAGCAAACCTTCAAGGAACAGATATTTCTCATGCTACTTAAATTATTCCAGACCACAGAAAAGAATGGAAACTTCTCATTTCATTTTATAAGGTTAGAACAGGCCTGATACAAAAGCAATATGAACAGAAAAAAAAAAGTTCAGACAAATCTCACTTTTAAACAGACACAAAAATCAAAAACAAAATATTAGCAAAGAATAATATATCGCCAAATAGACTTTACTGCAAGAATGCTAGGGTAGTTTGAATTTAGAAAACCACAAAACCACAATGAGATACTACTTCACACCCACTGGAATGGCTACAATCAGAAAGACAGAGAGTAAGTATGGATGAGGATGTGGAGAAACTGGAATCCTCATATGTTGCTGGTGGGAATAATATGGTGCCGCCGTGCTGAAAAACAGTCTGGCAGTTCCTCAAAAGGTTAAACAAAGAGCTACCACATGACCCAGCAATTCCACTCCTCGGTATAAGTCCAAGAGAAATAAAACACATATCCACACAAAAAAACTGTACATCAATGTTCATAGGAGCATTATTCATAATACCCAAAAATGGAAAATGTCCGCTGAGTGATAAATAAATAAAGCACGGCATATTCATACAATAGAGTATTATTCAGCCATACCAACAATGAAGTACTGACATGTGCTACAATATGGATAACCATGAAAACATCAACTGCCATCTTTTGTCGTGTATAATGTGCTCCCGTGCGTAATGCGCACTTACGTTTTTGGCTCAAACTTTCAGGGAAAAGTATCTTTCATTTTAATTTTTTAATTCAAATTTGTATTTGTTTATATTTAGGTACTTATTTTTGTATTATAAGGAAATTTTATCATTTATTTTTAACATATTCTGATACAATAAATTTTATGTTACAAATAATTACAAAACACAAAAACAGATATAAGATACAAGAAATTTTATGTATAAAATTTTTTTATATATATAAAAATTATTGTATTCCAGGGTATTATTTTGCATACAGATATCACTTTTGATTTCTAGAGTTACACTTTTAACTCATAAGTATAAATAAAAGAATTAAACATTTAGATAGACATTGAATTAGTACTACCATGTATAATGCACGCCCTTATTTTTCCGTCACAAATTTGGGTCAAAAAAGTGCACATTATACACGGCAAAATACAGTAATTGAAAGAGTCAGTCACAAAAGGCCACATACTGTATGATGCTATTTATACAAAACGTCCATAATAGGTACATCCATAGAGATCAAAAGTATTATAGATTAGTGGTTGCCTAGAGCTTGAATGTTGATACAAGGGAGGGAATGGGAAATAACTGCTATTGAGTACAAGACTTCTTTTGGAGATAAGAAAAATGTTCCAGGATTAACTTTAGTGATGGTTGTACTATTCTAAACATACCAGAAACCACCAAATTGCACACTTTAAATGGGTAAATTATATGGTATATTAATTATATTTCAATAAAGCTATTAGAAAATTTAAGAAATCAATTAATGTGATTCATTACATTAATAGTCAAAGCAGAAGTACTGTCTGATCATTTTGATACCCAAAGGATTAACATTCCACATATTTTTAAATAATTTTTTAAATTACAGTTGACATACAATACTATAATAGTTTCAGGCATATAACATAGTTATTAGACATTTCTGTAACTTAGGAGGTGATCACCCCAATGTATCTAGTACCCATCTGACACCATTACAGTTATTACAATTATTACTGACTATATTCCTTATACTTTTACGTTCCCATGACTATTTTATAACACCAATTTATACTTCTTAATCCCATGCCCTTTATTATCCATCCCTTCAAACCCCCTCCCATTGACAACCCTCAAAATGTTCTCTATATCTGAGTTTGTTTCTGTTTTTGTTCATTCATCTTCTTTAGATTTCACATATAAGTAAAATCATATGGCATTTGTCTTTCTCTGTGTGATTTATTCCACTCAGCATAATACCCTCTAGGTCTATCCATGTTGTTGCAGATGACAAGATTTCATTCTTTTTATGGCTGAGTAATTTTCCATTGTGTAATGTATTTGTACTACTTCTTTATCCATTCATCCATTGATAGACATTCAGGTTGCCTCCATATCTTGGCTACTGTAAAATAATACTGCAATGAATATATGGATGCACATGTCCCTTTGAAGTAGTATATTGAGTTTCTTCAGATACAGAGAAGTGAGATTATTGGGTTCTTGTCTCTTGTTATAGCCTTTGTTTTAAAGTCTATTTTGTCTGATATAAGTAATGGCTACCCCAGCTTTTTGTTTGCTTCCATTTTCATGAAATATCTTTTTCCATCCTTTTACTTTCAGTCTGCGTGTGTCTTTCAAACTGAAGTGAGTTTCTTGTAGGGAGCATATTTACAGGTCTTGTTTTCTTATCCATGCAGCCACCCTCTTTTGACTGGAGCATTTAATCCATTTATATGTAAAGTAATTGTTGATAGATACTGGGGTGCCAAAAAAGTATATACACATTTTAAGAGATTTTTATCTATGTATTACATAAATACAGATGGTAACCACTTTGAGTACCTCCTATAATTGCAGAAGTCAAACATGACTTGTATTCATCTTTTGTTATCAGTATATATTGAGTATTACAATTTTAATTGAGCATTACAATTTTAATATGTATACATTTTTGGCACCCTTTGTATATATATAGTTATTATCATTTTATTATTCATATTTTTTATCTTTTTTCCTCCTCCTCCTCTACTTCCTCCTCTAAGCAATCCCTTTAACATTTCTTGCAATATTGGTTTGGTGGTGATGAACTCCTCTAGTTTTGTCTTATCTGAGAAGCCCTTTATCTGTCCTTCGATTCTAAATGCTAGCCTCGCTGGGTAGAGTAGCCTTGATTGTAGGTCCTTGCTTTTCATCACTTTGAATATTTCCTACCAATCCCTTCTGGCCTGTAAAGTTTCTGTTGGGTAATCAGGTGACAGTCTTATGGCAGTTCCCTTGTAGGTAAGTAACTGCTTTTCTCTTGCTGCTTGTAAGATTCTCTCTTTGTCTTTAACCTATGACATTTTAATTATGACATGTCTTGGTGTGGGCCCATTTGGGTTCATCTTGTTTGGGACTCTGCATTTCCTGGGTTTGTATGGCTATTTTCTTCATCAGATTAGGGAAGTATTCTATCATCATTTCTTCAAATAGGTTTTCAATTCATTGCTCTCTCTCTCTCTTCTCCTTTCAGTACTCCTATGATGTGAATGTTGTTAGTCTTGATGTTGTCCCAGAAGCCCCTTAAACTATCCTCATTTAAAAAAATTTTTTTTCTTTTTGCTGTTCTGATTGGGTGTTTTCTGCTACCTAATTTTCCAAATCACTGATTTGGTTTTCTGCTTCATCTAATCTACTGTTGATTCTCTCTAATGTATTCTGCATTTCAGTTATTGCATTCTTCATTTCTGACTCATTCCTTTTTATGTTTTCTATCTCCATTTTTATGTTTCCTATCTGTGTTGCAGTTCTCACTGAAATCATTGAGTAGCCTTATAACCAGTGTTTTGAACTCTGCATCTGGTAGATTAACTGTCTCCATTTTGTTTAGTTCTTTTTCTGGAGCTTTGTTCTGTTATTTCATTTGGAACATATTTATTTGTCTCCCGATTTTGGCTGCCTCCCTTTGTTTGCTTCTATGTATTAGGTAGAGCTGTTATGTTTCCCAGTCTTGGAAAGGTGGTCTTATGTACTAAGTGTCCTTTGGGGCCCAATAGCACAGTCTCCCTGGTCACCTGATCTGGGTACTCCAGGCATGTCCCTTGTGTGGGGTTGTGTGTGCCTTCCTGTTGTAGTTGAGCCTTCGTTGCTGTTGGCACATCAATGGGAGGGATTAACCCTTAGGCTGATTGGTTGTGAGGACTGGCTGTGACTAGCAGAGGAGCTGTGGTGCAAGAGCTGACCCCACAGAGCAGAATTCACTTTTGTGGGGCTCTGATGCCTGATAAGTATGCTTTTTGTGTGTGTCGTTTTTTGGAGGCAGCTGGGTGATGCTCCAGCTACTCAGAAGCAAGCCACCAGGTGTGCAGGACCCAGGGCCTCCTCAGAGGGGCCTCACTATAGGCCAACTTCAGCCATAGCCTGTGCTTTGTCTGGGACCACTTGACATGAGCCACAAAGTGACCCACAGATGTTTTCTACCTGTACTAGGCTTGGTGGTGTCTGGGAGAGGCTAAGCTGCAAATCAAGGCTGGATGCCACTAGTACCAGGCGTAGGGCTGCTGAACACAAGGTAAGGACACACCAAAGCCAGATGCTGCTTGCTTACAAGACAGGCCATTTGTATAGCAAAGTCATTGAAAGCGATTTGAGTGTGCCTGCAAGTTGGGTAGGGTGGGTCTCAGGGAATCACCAGGGTGGGACTAACAAACAATGTTAACCAGGTTAACAGAGATTTGGATATGGTGGCTGCCTCCATCTGCATACTAGGAGGGAGATGGCTCAACAAAGGAACAATGGCCTTCTGTCAGCACTTTAGTCTGGGAGAAAGCTGCCCCTCCAGCCCTCACCCTAAAGCCAGACAATTCAGTTCCACTCCATGTGTCCCTGGCACCTTTCAAGCTACTGCCCTAGTGCTGGAGCTCAGAGTGAGCAAGGTTGTCAGTGAGTAAGTGAATGCACAGGCCCTTTGAGGACTCCAGCCAAGTCAAGGCTGCACTGAAAAATGACAACTGATCAAAGACTTGAAGAAGCTGAGGAAGCCATCCATTCCAATACCTGGGCAAAACAAACTACCAGTAAGAACAGATCACAGGATTGGAGGACAATGGTAGAGGGAGGGAGACCAATAGGAAACTGTCATAGTAATCCAGGTGGCAAAAAGCCTGGACCTTCCAAATGTACCCTAAGTGACAGGGGCACTAAAAATTTTTGTCCATCAACCTAAGGTGACAGCAAAAGCTTGTCTCAAATCTCTAGTAGGTCTGATTTCATTGGGAAATAAATGGGGGAAGTGAAATCAGACCTGCTAGAGACTGGAGTCAAAAGGGACACCCCTCATCAGATACAGGAATTTCCAAGATGATTAATTAATGGAAAAACGAGTCCCAAGCCAATGATAACTCTAGGATGAGTGGCAAAAATCACTTGCTAGAAACATTTTCAGAACTAGAACCAGTGGGATTTCCACAAAATCCCAAATAAAGACAAGCTCACAGTCAAACAGTACAAAATGCACAAGGAAATAATTCACCATGAGCAAAGGTCAGCAGACAAAATAAGTAGGAGGATCAGTCCCCCCCTCCGGAAAAAGAGGTCATCATCAAACTAAAAATGACTAGAGGATATGTTTAAGATTCTTTACAAGGAAATAATGCTGAGCAAAAGTGGCCAAGTATGGATGAGAACATACACTATGATTTCACTTATGTGATGTTCAAGAACTGGTAAAACAAAATTTATGGTGTTAGAAATCAATATGGCAGTGTTAGTAGGGGGAAAGACATAAGGGGGACTTGTGGAAATGCTTTATTTCCTGATGACTGAGCTGGTTGCATAGATGAGTGGACTTTGTGAACATTCATCCAGTTGGACACACATGATCTGAACCGAGAAGACTGTCTAGTTGACATGCCAGAAGGGCAAAGGAGAAACAGGTTCCATGTCTTCCCCTCCCCATATGGCAGACCTGGCAAGCGAAAGGTGGGGAAAGTCCTGGTAGTCTTGGAGGGCAGGACTAGGTGAGGTCCCTAATCAGAGCCTGGGCAGTCTTTGCAGACAACCCAATGGAATGGAGTGGGTAGGAAATACGTCATTCAACTTGTAGAGCTGCTTCTAGTTGAGATAAGATTGGAGAGAGTGGTGTATTATGTAGCTTGGAAAAGTCATCAGGAAGAAGGTGCATTCCACTGGAACACAGAAGATCAGAGTTAAAGATGGTCTTTATAGCCCAACCCCTCATTTTACAGAAGAGAAAAATGAGGTCCAGGGAAGTGAAGGAACTTACCTAGAGTCAACTCTGCCCCTCCCCCCAGTATTAACAGTTTCCCTTGACAGGGAATGTACAGATTAAAGATGAGAGGCAGCAACATACAGGGGTGAAAAAGCAAGACTCCACAGCCACCCCGCTTAGATTCTAGTTCCAACTCCACCACTTGCTATGAGCTAGCTGTGTGACCTTGGGCAAGTTATGTATGCTCTGTATGCCTCTATTTCTTCATCTGTAAAATGGTGTACAAAACTTCCTACAAAATGTATAACCAATGTATAACAACTATCTATTACAGCTGAACAAATCCCTACCCTAGGACCCAATGGTTCCACTTCTAGATACATACCCAATGGAAGTGCATTCATATGTGCATCAAAGTATAGCCACAGCAGCATTCTTTTTACTAGCTAAAACCTGGAAACAACTCAAATGTCCACCATACATAGAACAGATAAATAAATGTATATATGTATATCACAGAACACTATAAAAAGCAATGAGAACTAAGAAAAGTACAACTACCCGTGAATAAATACCACAAACGTACTACTGAGTAAAAGGAACCAGAACATGATTCAATTATATAAAGTTCAAAAACAATCAAAAACAATGTATGCTAGATGGAGGTGGGGGGGTGTCTGGTGCTAGAGGGGGGCACAGGGCAGCTTTTGGGGTGCAGGTATGTTCTTGTTTGTTTTGTTTTGTTTTGTTTTGGTGGTTCCCTGGCTGGGAATCGAACCCAGGCCATGGCATTGAGAGCGCCGAAGCCTAGCCTCTACACCACCAGGGAACCCCTGGTGCAAGTATGTTCTTGATGTGGGTGATGGTGATTCAGGTGTGGTCACATGGTGGGAAGTCTTTGATTCATGTACTATTCTGTATGTATGTTATACTCTGTATGTATGTTATACCTCAATAAAGAAGTTTACTTAATAATAATAGAACCCAACTCATAAGGCCATTATGAGGACTAAATGAGGTATAATTGTAAAGTTGTATAGACATGTGTGCTGAGAAAAGTTCAAAGTCCACAATGAGCACTTTGTCTCTGGAGGGGGGAGTCCTTCCTATGCCCCACTCTGAGACCCCTCCCTGACAAAATGTAAGGGCTTCTCACTCTCCGTCCTACCTCATATACCAACGTGGTCTTGAGTGAACTCCCCAGGACACTAAGACAGTGAAAGCCCAAAGAGCTTAAATAACATGCCCAAGCTCACGCTGCAGGTAGAGCAGACTTAACCTCCAGAAGTCTGAAGCTGAAGATAACCCCTAATATATACAGATTCGTATTTCATGTATCATTAAATAAAACGCTGTGCTCTCTAATCTTGATTTTAGAACTAAATATTTTCAATAGATCGGAAAAATCCGAATTTACTTTTCACTTTCACTGGATATTCTTCTGCAGAGATCGCTGATTTAAAAAAACAAAACAAAACCCAGCTCTCGAACCCTGGTTCCAACAATAAAGTAGGATGAAAAAAACAAGGGGATGCCCAGTCCATGCTTCCCTAGCATTCCCAGGTATCATGATGGCAAGTCTGCCCGAAAATGCGGTTTTAAGAAGGACTGATTTCTGTGGGTTGGAGTGAGAAGCCATTTCCTCCCTTGTGGCAGCCGGGAAGGCCGAGCACTTTCTCACCGTGAATTCTCTCCAGGTCTGAGCCACGAACTGAGACAGGGCTGGGTCTGGGAATAAAGTGTTGGCCGAGACCAACCTGCCCACCTCTGAGGTCTGGCTTCGGGCAAAGGAAACAAGTTGGCTGCAGGACTCAGAACAGGGGGGCTGATGTCCAACAGCCCTGCCCTGGGGCGCCCGACCCAAAGGTACTTTCATGTTTCAGATGCCAAATCTGTATCTGTAAACACAATGTGTTTCCTTTTTCATGCTGGGGTTGAGGCTGTTATTGTTCAGCACTTGCTGCACCGGCCCAAAGTCAGCAGAGTGCCCAGGGAAGCAGCCTTGCAGAGCCCTCATTTCTCAATACCATACAGATGTGGTTGGGGGTCAAGGTGAGAAGAATCAGACCCGAACCTGGGCAGGGTCCATGGGGGATGGAGGGTGCAGACCCAGGCTGGGGTGTAATTTCTTTCATGTTTTGGGGCAGTGGAGAGCTTTTGCATTAAAAACCAAGGCAGGCCTGGAGCCGTCCCAGTCCTGGGGACCTGCATGGGGAGTTCAGAGCTGACACTCTCAGAAGGAGCACTCATTTCGGGGAACTATCATCTCTAAACAGTCTTGGCATGGAAGAAAACCAAAACACCATGACAGAACACATGCAGGAGGAAAACGCAAAATGGACTAGACACGAATCCTTCCACACAGGAACCAAGTCCAAAACCTGTGTCAAGACCCTCAGCACTCCCCAGTGTCCCCAGCATTTGGCAAAGTTCCTCACTTTGGGGTCCTCCGGTGTTCCCAACTATCACAAGTGTACAGGTATTCACCTTTTCACAGGCACAACCTCCCCATTAAGAGTGTATCCCACCTACAGGGAGGGCATTGACTTCACTCTTACACCCCAGAGTCCGCTGAGCCACCTGACCACTGAACACTCCAGAAATGTCCACTTACTGGGTACACCCTTGTCTGCAGATTGGGGCAGCAGGGACAAGTCTTCTGGGACCGCAAACAGCCTATGGCTTTCATGTCTTCGGCTATTCTGACTAAGAAGTAATGGCTGCCTAGGGCATTCTATTGAAAAGGATTCCAACACCCTAAGACCATTTCTGGACCTGGGTTAAAAAAGAGTGCTGTGACTGATTAGCAATGCCTGCCCTGGTTTCCAAATGCGACAGTCGGGGGACGTTTGCTCAGCACTCCCCACGGCCACTCCAAGCAGGAGCAGATGAAATCGGAAGCACTGACCTTGGTAATCAGGCAGGCAGGAAGGGTCCATCACTCTGGGACCTCGAACACGGAATGCAGCGCAACAAACAGGCTCCCAGGAAAACTCAAAGACTTATCTCCTTTCTTTGTTACTTAGGACACAGCTATTTAAATCCAGCCTCTTTAAAGGTCCATGTGGTCCTGCAGGTAGTCTGACTTAGTCTGGAATGTGTGAAAATTGAATAACAACCAATAATCTCTCATTTATAGGCACAAAAGAATGGGGTGGGGGCTTGGAATCTAGAAAATCTAGCAATAGTACTAGCCAGGAGAGGGCATGGATGAGCCCCCAACTAAACTTTGACTTCACATAGGCTTGTCTTGAATCCTCCATGGAGATGACTTTCCAGTGTTTTCTTTCAGGCACTAGCTGAGCCAGAAAGATTCTTTAGTTATCCGTTGATGTAATGAACTAGTGTGTTACTCCCTGCTTTTCAAGGTTCCTACCCAACAAATTTTCTCTGACCTCTGAAAAGCCACCATGACTACAGCAATGTCTGTCTTTCTGCTTTACATGCATAAATGCACTGCAACATAAATTCATTTCACTTAACTATAGCCACTATGCTAATCCCAACGGCAGAAGGGTCTGTGATCTCGGGGGATGACCTTAACATAGGTGAAGACAGGGCTTACTCCTCCAGTCCTTGGTAGTACTCCTGTACACCTGTCCCCTCAGATGACATCTTCCTCCCTTGTTCTCTGAGTGCCATCAGACACCTCTTATAGAAATGTCCATCACAAAGGAGGTTTGGGGCAGGCACTTAAGTGTTGGAAGGGAAAAGCTCCAAGGAGAGGATTCTGAATCTCCTCTTTCACAGGACCACAGTCCCTTGTCTCTGTCAGAGGTAGAACCAGCACAAGATAATGTAGCCAGGTCTGAACACACACCTAGCTAAGGTCTCCTGGGAGCTGGGGCTGGGAAGGGACCCTTATCTCTACTGAGGGCTAACAATCGAATGGGTCTCGGCCTTCTGACACAGGGGTGGGGGTGGGGTGAGTCACAGAAATGACACAGTGTTTCAAAGGCAGATTAAAATTTAATTCTGAATTTACAACAGAGATACATTTTTGAAATAAGAATAGGGGAATGCACTGTTGAATTATGTTGTGCTACACAAGTCACACTTCAGGACAGCAGACAGCACGGAGGCAAAGAGCCCTGTGTCTAAAGGACTGTCTCAGACAGCTCTCTCATATCAGGCGCTGTTTAGAACCACCATGCCTTGGAGCTGGTTGTAAAAGGACATGGCTTTTACGTGATCAGCCTTCAAAACACGCACTGCTGATACCCCCTGCTTTCTGTGTATGCAATGGCGTCACTGAACAGGCCAAGATATACCCTGTAGACCTGTCCACACTCAGTTCAGTTTGTGTAAAAATTGCCCTTTGGTGGCAGGGACATCTGTTTTTGAAAAGCTTCAGTTCCTTGTGGCAGTCTGATTAATTGAAGCAAAGCACATATAAAGCATCTTGTACAATGCCTGCCATTGAGTAGGGGTTTGCGGTCCGTTTTCAGCATGCAACCTGACAACCACCTTGGACTGACATTCTAAACTCTGCAGTCCCCAGCCACCTCAACCAAGGCCACCCCTTTGGAGGCTGTGGAGACCACAGGGCTGATGTGTGTCTTTCCAGATGACAGGCAAAAATGCTGTGGGCCCCTTGGCAAGTATTAGGCTTAAATTCTGAGCATTTCCTAAGCCCCCCTACACCTCCTGTCTCCCTCTAATGAAAAGCACTGCAGAAACCCAACGTGTGAATGAGGCTCACTCCTGAAAGGAAGAAAAGAATACGGGCTCACAAAACATCCATACTTTTGCATATCGACAAATATGATTGTTTTATAACCCCGTTCCCTAGAGAGCCATTGATTTTGGTGAGGCCAGTGCGCACAGCAGACACTATAGAAGCCATCAAGATAACACGAATACCAACCCAGTGGACTTTTGAAGTGTAAACATAAAAGTCTATTAAGAGTACAATGTTGGTTTAATCCCAAGACAAAAATTTTACTTAATGAAAAGCACAACTCATCTCAAGAAGGAAATATCGATACCAGCTGTGAGCAGAAAATGAGGGGATTCCTTCCAGGGAACATTTGAATTGCAACCCACTGCCTTTCCAATATTTTCTCTGGACATAGCGTCTCAAATACTTTTCCGAGGATCTCATTTTTCTACAGGAGGAGGAGGAGGAGGTCAGAGAGAAGTCTGGGCGGGGCCACAGGAGAGCTTGGCAGAGCCTGAAATGCAGAGAGCCGCCCCACAGGGTCTACCCCAACATAGCTTGGTCTCTGTTCTCTGGGAGAGCAGGGAGCAGCCTCTCTGCCCACCAGATGCTAGTGAGGACCCCAGCAAGACCTTCACTCCAGCCATCATGGGGCCAACAGATAATCAACAGTCCTGGGCTGCTGACACCGTAAGTGGCACCTAGCAGCACACCAGGGACCAGGATATGCCATTAAATTGCTCTCTTTAAACAACACTTCGAGTGCCTAGAGTTTTTTTTCTTTAGCATGTTCCAGAGAAGCAACAGGATTCTGAGTACTAAGGAGAAAGCAGAAAGCATGAAAGAGGATTTTCTGATTTCAAGCTCTGTTCTACCACCAATGAGAGAAACAAACCATAGGCTAGGCTGACCAGATGTCCCATTTTACACAGGACAGAAAACAACTGTCCTGTCCCACTGCAAACAGTATGTAGAGTCAGCCTAGTCTCACTGGGTTAAATTCAAGGTGTCAGCAGGCTGACCACATGTCCCATTTGAAATGGGCCAGTGCTGTTGTTTTCTGTCCCATTGAAAATGGGATGGCTGGTCAGCCTACATTTAAACCCTCAGTATTTATATTCCTAAATTCCAACTCTCACTAGGCCTGATGGCTAAAATAAAGGACAACTTCTTATATATAATTTCATATTTAAATGTGTAAATATAATAAATGTAATGTAATGTAATATAGAATAGTATTATATAACATGGGAACAACCTGTAGTTCTAGCAAAAAGTAACTTTTCCCCTATACGTGGATATGTAACTGACATTCATCCATCCTCCACCCATCTGTCCATCCATTCTATGGGGAGACAGCCCAGAGGATGCAATAAAACAAAGCATAAACATCAGGCTGGAGTCCCAGTTCCACCACTTACTAGCTGCATGTAGCCCTTATAGCTAGTAGGCTTGGGGTAAACCATTTACTGTCTCTGAGTTATGGTTTCCTCATCTGTAAAATAGAAATAATAATAGTGCCATTACTAGCATAGTCACAATGATTAAATGACTAAATTAATGTGAGCGCCTGGCCAAAAAATAAGCCCTCTAGAGTTCATCGTCATAATGACAATAATTATAGTAATGACTATGACTATAAAAACAGTTACTGATCTACAACTATGTGCCAGACTCTGGACTAGGCAGCACATAATGTTGCCTTCTGGTTTTGCAAGAATCTTTAGCAGGGCATCGGCTATCTCAGGGCAACACCACCAACACAGCCTCCCTCTTTTGCTGGGGATGATGGGAGGCTCAAACAGCAGCCGTTCACGGCACAAGGAACCCCTTCCCAAAGCCATGTCCAAACAATTACGAGCATTATGTTGCAGGTACCCATGACCATAGGAGGCCAGCCCAGCACAGTGCTCATCTTACAGAGTTGTCTTTTGCGTGGGCTTTGGGTTTCAGCTGGGCAATGCAAAGCCATAGAGGGAGTCGCAAAACAAGTTTTCATAAACGTACCTTGCCACTAACCAGGCAGGGGCTCATGCTAACATCCCCACAGTAACATTAAACAGCATGCTTAGTGAGGCACTAAATACTAACACAGCTCTGACGTCAGGGGGACACTGATTAAAACTGATGTCAATAATTTATGAAACACAATATGGTCTTCAGATGCTCTTTAACAAAAAAAAAAAGAAGAAGAAAGAAAGAAAGAAAGAAAGAAAGAAAGAAAGAAAGAAAGAAAAGAAAAGAAAAGAAAGAGGAAAAAAAAGAAAAAGAAAAGGGGAAAAAAATGGCCTAGCAACCCAGGTGGTTAAAAATTGTTCATGCATTTTCCCTTGCCCCCCACCACCACCATGCATTGAACGCATACATGCCCCCCACCACCACCATGCATGGATGCTTCTTTACACCATGAATGTAAATGCACATGTGTATAAAAGCATGTGAACACTGCTGATACATATGGGCGGAAGAAAGCATTTAGTTATTCCACTGAGGGCTGTCGAGGCTGTAATGTTATACACAGTCTTGTCTTTCATATTGTTTTGAGGGTTTTTCCTTTTTTTTTTTTTTTCGGAAGAAATCCAAAATTGCATTTAAAATAAAATAGGGTTTTACAAAAATTCACATTTATTCCATAGAGAATTCAACCTTAAAACACCACAAAAAACAAACCCAAAAAAAGCTTGACCAAAGAAAATCTATAGGATATATACGTTTTTTAGTAATCTGAAAATACTTTGGTCCTATGTAAAAGAGCCAGTTAGTCAAATCATATTATCAAAGTTTTTTTTTAAAGTTTTAGGGTTCAGGGGTTAAGCTGGAGAAAGATGCCATTTTAGTCTATTATAAATAGTCTCGTTGTTTTATAAAGGCAAAGACAGAATAGCACAGTGACAATGCTTCATTTTTATCAAGACTGATTTCAGGAATTAAAAAAATATATACTTCTTTACTTTGCCTTAGTTGTAAATAATCTGGGTAGCTTGACTCTATATGTCAGCGGTGTGAGAGTCACAAAATGGGATTATGTTGGCAAAAAAAAAAATCTGAGCTGCTGATAGTACAAAAGTTAGTGTGTGAAGGATTTATTAATGCTTTTTCTTAGCACAGTGCCCTGTAGTGTCTGAGAACACCTGTCAAATACTAATTCGTTCACATATCTCCACCACAGGGCCTTTTCATAAAAAGCCCGACCTTTCGTTGTAAATCACTTTTAAATTGTCTCTGCTAGCTTTCTCTTTTGCAGGATGATGGGAAAATCACTAAGATTTCAATTAAGACTTTAAGCGAACTTCAACCTGACTTGCTCAGCTGTATCTACAGGGTATCAGAGAATCTATTCAAAAAGGAAACTAAATAACTTTAACATAGCTGAATTGGCTTTACTTTTATAAAATGACTGAATAATTGGCAAGACTTGAAGATACTTTAACTACTGACAATTAAAATAACTTCAGTTAAAAAAAAAGAAAAACAACCAGAAAATGGCCGATTATTTGTCATGTAGATTATGTACTTATTAGGCTTAATTAAACGTTTTGAGCAAAAAAGGCTTACTAATTACATGAGTTAATATGTTGATTGCTCAATTTGGCTTTTTTTAAATGGTCAATCCAATTTGTGCAAATAGTCAGTGCCTTAGTCAAAATACAAAATCCTAAACTGTAGAGGTTATTTCAAGTGCATGACCATTGTTATAGCAAATGAGGCAGGCATAAGTGTCAGGGAGAGACAAGGGTTGCTGGTGAATCTGAAAAATCCTAACATTAAGAGGCATCTTCATACCAGTAAAATGTGACCACAACATCCAGTTAATTTGCCTCACTGTATTATGCACTTGCATTTGTCCAATTAGACCCTGCTGGTGACAATTCGGAGGTACCTTTCACATGCATACACAAAATAAAAGTGATAGCAAAACCCTGGGAGGCCCTTGGAATGTCAATACAAAGTTTTTATGCACAAAAGGAAGAGAAGAAAAGGGGAAAGGAGAAAAAAGAGAAGAGATGGGAAAAACCAACATTTCTGAAGGAATCCAGCAGATCAAAGGAATTTTACTCTCAAAGAACACTAACCCCGGGTGTAACTAACATCTCACTGCGCAACCCTGAAAAGTCTCTTCAAACTGGCAGCCAGTCCTGTCCCTTAAAGGAGTGAGAAGAACAATTAGATCTGCAAAAGCGGGACACATTGAGTGCAAAAATGGAGGACCCGCCATGCGACAGGAGGCACAGCCTTCTGCAGACCGGGAGGCCTGACTGGGCCTCCATACCCACCCCGCGCTCCAAGACATGTTTTCCATTCGCTTGCTCAAAAGTCTGCATCCGCAGTCATGAGGCACAAACTATTCGACAACAACATGACACAATTAATCAGAACCAGACCTCAAAACGTGTGTTTGTGGGGACCAGCAAACTTTGCAATGTGCCTCAGAGGGTGAAGCAATTGAAGAGACTCACACTAGCTGTTGGGGGTGGGGGGAGGGGAGGAAAAACTCCATTCACCAAAGATGCACACCAAATGGCACTTTGCGAACTAAATAATTTT
Organism: Lyroderma lyra; assembly: GCA_004026885.1. Classification (NCBI taxonomy): domain Eukaryota; kingdom Metazoa; phylum Chordata; class Mammalia; order Chiroptera; family Megadermatidae; genus Lyroderma; species Lyroderma lyra. Next base: position 109,610 of record PVJL010003373.1, read on the forward strand.
CATTAAAAGAAAATGAGGGATTTGACATCTCATACAGGAAAAGTAAAGTACTGTCTTACTATCCTCCCACCCCCCTTCCCCCGCCAACTCCACCACCAGAAACTGATGTCTGCGAGTTTCTACAGCAGCAAAGTTGTACAATTCAGAAACAGAACATAACCCTTCTTTAAGCCTCATTTCTGACCCAACGTATTCGCCAGTGCCGGTTTTGTCAGATTTCTCTTTCGGGAACTTAAACCCCATTAAAAAGTGAGAATCGGGACCCTTAGTAAATTCAAACCTGTTTAATTTCACCAAACCCTGGCACTAACGACAACAACAAAATCTAGTATACGTCTTTTTTGAATTGCTTTAAATAATTACTAACTCTCCTTTGTAATCTGTAGATAGTAATTAATTTAAAGCACATCATTCTTTTTCCAGCACAAACGCACTATCCAAAAAAAAAAAAAAAATCAAACCATAAAAGACATATGGAGGGGGCAGGAATGATAGTCGTCGGGTACAGAGCTGGCCCTACACTGCAAAGCCCTTTGCCATTTCCCAAGGGATTTGTGGTTGTGGGGCTGGAACTTCCCGGGAACCGGGCCGGGATCCCCAACAGCGCGCCCAGCTGCAGCCTTAGGAAAGGGGGGGTGGGGCGGAGGTGAATCCCAGGGTCCCGCCAGACTGAGGGGAAAGGCAATGACTGTTTGCATTTGGATCCGGGGTTACGGGGACCAGTCGGCAAATTTTCTGCAAAAACCCTCTCCCCGCAGCCTTTCTCGTGCTGCTTCTTGACTTCGCAGAGCGCCCTGGAGGCAAACTCGGGCGTCCACCTCCAGCGCCACGCGAGCAAGTGGACTTGCTCTCTGCCCTCCCCAGTCCACGACATCCCGAAAGTGCCTCCCACCCTTCCCGAGGCATTCCCGTAGCGGATGGGGCTCGGAGACAGCCGCCGCTCGCGCTCAGGAGGACCCGCGGCTGCGAGGCCTGGAAACAGCAGAAGGGGTCCCCGCCCGCCGCCCACGTCCCCACGGCGCCCCACTCACCCACGCACTCGTTGGCCTCGCGGGCGGTGGCGCGCTGCCAGGGCCGGTCGTAGTGGAAGGGCTTGCAGCGGTCGCACTCGGGACCTGCCGTGTTGTGCCTGCAGTCGCACACCAGGCTGTTGTCGCGGTCGCGCACGCAGCGGGCCGCGTGGCCGTTGCACTTGCAGCGGCCGCCCACCTGCAGGTCGGACACTGCGTAGAAGTACGAGTCGCGCGCCAGTTCCGAGTCGTCCTCGTTCTCGTCGCCGAACGTGTGCAGGCGGCTGAAGGCCACGCGGATGTCGGTGGCCGTGACCCAGTCCTGAAGCACCGGCGAATTGTCGAAATCATGCGCCGAGGGTCGCCCGTCCAGCGTGCTGAAGGCGATGAGGCCACCCGAGAGCGGACGCATGTCGGTGTGTGAGTCGGTGCACACGGCCTCCTGCTCGTTCTGCTTGGTGATGGGCGCGCGGTGCGGCCGGTTGTACATCTTGCGGCACTGAGTGGAGTAGAACTGGAAGGGCACCCATGTGCGCCCATAGTCCATGGATTTGTAGATAGCCATGGACTCCGGCCGTGGCGAGCAGAACTGCAGGCTCACGTACGTCACCTCGAACTTCTTGCCGAGGGACAGCGTGAGTGTGACGTTGTGCGGAAACTGCAGGTAGTTCTCTGACTGCCAGCACGTCAGGTTGTGCGGATTGTTGAGATCGGTGAGGAAGGCGGGCGGGTGCGCCTTCTTGGGGTCGGACGAGTTGCAGAGGTGGCAGGAACGCAGCCGCTCCTCGCCGCGCTCGCTCACCACGCAGTAGCGCGCCGGGGGCCGGCCGCAGGTGCTGGACACGCGCACGTCCTTGCCGAAGGCCGCATTGACAAAGTCGGGAATGCACCGGCGCGGGTGGCCATTCTCGTCCGAGCAGGGGTCAGGCTGTGCCGCCTGGCCCGCGAACATGCTGAGCCCGGGCCCGCCGCGCACCGCGCCCACCAGGCAAGCCACCGCCGCCAGCGCCGCCAGCGCCTCCCACACTGCGCGCATCATGCTGCGTCCAGCTTGCCCGGGTCCCGCCGCGCCGAGGAGTCGGTCCGCCCGCCGCAGAAGGCGCCTGCGGAGAGAGGGGAGCTGCGCTCAGCCAGCCCGCCCCGCGCCCTCCACCCCGCTGCAGGCCGGAGAGCCGGACGTGCGGGCGAACGCCCGGCTTCCCCGACACCAACCCCGCGGCTAACTGCCCGCCTCGTTCCCCAAAGTCCCGGGGCTGGCGAATCCTGGGAACCTCAAGCACGCACTGCCCGCGCCTCTTCCCCACCGAGCGGCAAGCGGGGCCGCGGGCGAACGCTCCGCTCCCGAGCCACCACCGCCTCCACGCCGTCCGAGGGGCATGCCCGCGCCCGTTTGCCCTTCCACGCAGCCAGCTCGCCTAGCACCCTAAGTCTCGGGCGCAGAAAAGCGCGGAGGCCCCCAACCCCGCATGGCCCGCGCCCCTTCCTCCCGCAGCTTGGGGTCCCTCTCCGCTGCCCCAGCTCGCGTCCCCGCCGGAGAGTCCGCGTTCAGGACTTTACCTCAGGAGAGGGCAGAAGAGAAAGAAAAGTTTGCCCAGCCCCGGCCGGGGAGTCCGCACGCGGGACGGCGAGAGCCTCTCGCTCGCTGCTAGCAGGCGCGTCCTGCCTCAGCGCGGGCTTGCCAGCTCCATGCCCGGCGCGGCCGCCTCTGCCCCAGCCCCGGCCCCGGCCCGGCCGCCGCCGCCGCCGCCGCCGCCTCTCTCTCCCGAGTGACGACACGGCCGCCCGGCTCCCGCCGCTCCCGCCGCGGTCGCAGTGCTGCCCAGCCCGAGCCCGGGGCGCACACACACTCAAGCTCGCAGGCGCGCACTCACACACACGCACGCACGCCCCCGAAGGCGCCGCCGCCGCCGCCGCCACTCGCGCCGGGAGTGGGGGGCGGAGGGGAGGGCGGGGGAGGGGGCGGGGCCGCCGAGCGGGGCGCCGGCCAATAACGTCGGCGAGCAGCCGCCCGCTCACGAGCAAAGTTTTCACCCCGGGAAAGAAGAAAGTTAAAGGGAATCGGCCCGGGCTGCGGCAAGCGAGGGCGCGAGCGGGTGGGAACCGGAGAGCCCGAGAAGGAGAAGCAGAGACAAAGAGAAAGCGAGAAGAGCGCCCGGGGAAACCCCGGAGAGGGGGCTGGGCCCGCGCGCACCCCATGGAGGGAGGAGGGGCCGGCGGGGGACTGTCAGTCTCGCCCCGGCCCCGCGCTGCCCGGAGAGCCCCGCAGGTTTCCGCCGGCCCCAGCCTCCGGCGGGGGCGGGGGGCCGGGGGGGGCCATAGTGGGGGAGGGCGGGAAGAATTTCCCCCCTCCTGGTCCCAACCAAACACATCTGTGTTTGTTTTCTTTGCGACGCGGAGGTCGGGCCTTCCTCTAACCCAGCCTGATGGTCCCGGTAGCCCCGCGTACAGGACCGTGCCCCCGTGGACAAACAGCTCGGGGTCATGAGGAAGAGGAGGATGTAACCCCTCCTGCCCGAAGCCCCTGGGGTCTGGCGAGAAGGGGGTGCTCCTCCTACCCCGCTACCCGCCACAGTTGTCATTAGTGCGCTTGGGCCTAGGTGTCGGAATCGAGGCTCCTCTCTTCCCAGCGGAGCTTTGGTGGGCAGGAGACTGAAGGAAAAAGCAGCCGGACAGCACCAGGGCACTGGCCAACGCTCCTCCCGGGCAAGTCTGCGGAGCCTCTGACTGGTGGAAGCCCAGCCCGCCGCGGATCCCTGGGACAGGCTTATGGGTACTTCCTCCTGGCTCGCTTTTTTAAGGGTGCTCTATGCCCTATACTATCTCATGGGAGACTCACAACAGCTTTGCATAGTAGATATTAACTCCTTTTTGCAGACAATGCTGTGATTTCAGGAGGTGAAAAAACTTGCCCTAGATCTCCCAGCTAGAAACATCAAATCCAGGAATAGAAACCTGGGCTCCTTCCTCTCCTCACACTTGTCAAATGGATATTCCCACCCAGTTATAATTGCATGGGCCATTTTGGGTGCCACCCAGCCTCATTCTCTCCCACCTTAGCAAAAAGACTAAGGACAGCATCCTTTGACCATCTTGCAGAGAACTTTGGGGAAAGAAAGCACTGGGCTGAGAGTTTGGAACTAAATTTGTTGGTTTATTTGCTACAGGTAGTAGGTCTGGATTGAAAGCCCAGAGTCCTGGTCCTGGCCCAACAGCTGATTTGCAGCATTAGCTCCATTATGTGCCTCGTTTTGTTTTATTGGCATTTTCATAAACTCCGAGACTCTAAGAAAGGGGCTCAAGTTCCTCGGGCCCAGCTCAGTCTCCTTGGAAGAACACCTCTCAGCCTGAGGGACAGCCACCCAGGCCAGCTCTTCCAGGCATGGCTCACCACAGCCCAAGGACATAAACCCATTCCACGCAGGGCAGCCTGGGCCCATCCTCTTCCTGGGGTAGCACTTTAGCTTGCCCTACCTGTGCCATCACCAGTTATTTATGCCTTACCTTGTGGCAGAGAGGAATTCAGGTGACTTACAAGGGTACGTAAAACATGGCAAAATAACATAGAAAGTGAGGTGAAAGGAGATAAATGAAATGTTTAACCACTGTGGACTGTGAAAGGAAGCACAGCAGTTAGGAGCACAAGCTTTGGAGCTGGAATGTGATGCTGGCGAGTTCTGCATCTTTCTGTGTCTTGTTTACATTTGTAATAATATTACAGATACAACAATAATACCTACCTCACAGGGTCGTGAGCATCAGATGAGATAACACATATCAAGCTTATAAGTATATATGTATATAATCTGCATGCGTATGCTTTCATGTGTGTGTGTGTGTGTGTGTGTGTGTGTGTGTATACGTGTATACATAAAGCCAGGCACATAGTAAGTGGATGTAGAAATGTTAGTTCTTAGTGTTAAAATGCTAGATCTTTATAAAAATTTAAATTTATTTAATAAACACATTTCATTAATAAAATTATACAGTGAAGAAAGCAAATTACAAAACACTGTACCCAAAAAGCACTATGCACAGAAACTTTCATTTTTATTTTTTTCAAAAAGTATGCATACAAAGACGACATTGTTCATTGTGGTTATCTCTGGATAGTGAGATTAGAGGTGATTTTTTTTTTTTTGCTTGTATGTTCTCGATTTTGTATAGTAAAATAAGAGAAGAAAGAAAAACCAAGAGGGAAGATCAAGTAGGGATAGGACTAAAGCCAAAATGCACCCTGGAATGCCCACGTCACCTCCTGTGGATGGGCCACAAATTTGTCCCTAAGCTTTCCCTCAGCCAAAATGAAAAGGAGACCATGTCAGGTACACAATTCCCAGTGTCCATGACATAAAAACAGACCTATTTCTCAAGAGAATTACAACTATTCTTGGTCCTGAAATCAGACAGGAATTTCTCCTGGGGGGCCTCGTAAAGGGAACACAGTGAGAGGTAAAGAGCAAACACCCTCAACCATGTCCCCTTAAGTCACAGCGGAGAGCTCTGTGGGGAGGTTCCCGTGATGGCCCCCAATATAAGCTGATGGCATCGCACCAAAACACAGGGAAAGACGCTGATGAGGAGCGGGCTGAAAGGGGCAAATCAGGGTACCAGCTCCCCACCCAGCCCACAGGGGTCTCTTTTGAGGAATATACAGGAGTAGGTCACCGAGTGTTCCCCCCAGCCTTCCTCCTGCTGTCGTTTCTGTCCGCAGAGCTTTGATGGATCCTGCATGGGGACAAGTTTGGAACTGCACCCCTAGAGTGCAGCTATTCTATGCTGCTAGCAGAGCTCAGGTCAGTGGGCTTCAGAAGGGGAGTTGGGCGTGGACGGGGCTTTTCATTTTTATTGTGGCCACTTAGGCGTAAGCTTATCTTCTTTCATAGGACCTGGCTCACCTTGCATCTTGGAGGTCTGGAACATTCTGGACACAGACCCACCTCCCTGTCACTCATACAGTCGGTCCAACCCCAACCCCACACAGCAGCCCAGACTAAGTTTGTCCTCTTCAAATTTCTGCAATCCGCCCCCTCTCATCCCTTGGTTTTATATCTTCTAGACAAAATGTTCCCAATTCTTTGAAAGATTTCTTAGGACATTGTTTTCTGACTTCTCCGCAGGCTCTCCCAGTGCCCTCTAATTTGTCAGTGTCTCTTCCTAAAGCAGCCTGCCTTGGGAGGGCACAAATGAAAAAAACAGATGTCCAAGCGTTGTGAGAGCATCTCAAAGTGGGGGCTGTAAATACACACCCGCAAAGGCCTGTCAGGCTCTGAACCCCGGGGTCCATGGTACAAACAGGCATTCAAAACACAACTGTGTGGCTCTCGGGTGAAAAAGCACATTTCCATGTGTTTCCGCAAGGAATGTTCCAGGAGGGGGAGCTGCCATTCTTGGCACCCAGCCTTACCTGAAGCACAAGGATCACCCTAGAAGAGGAGGAGAATGTGGCCATTTGACGAAAACTCTGAAGGAGCCAGAATAAGAGGAGGAAAACAGGGGACTCGGATGTCCTAGAAACCCACGGGCAAGTTTGGGAAGGAGGGGCAGTGAGCAGTGTCACATGCCTTCAAGGTCAAGATAAGATCTGAAAGGAGTCCTCTGGCTTAAACTACAAGGAAGCCATTGGTGACCTTGACTAACAGTGGTGGAAGGGTGGTGGGGACAGAAGCCAGACTGCCTCAGGTTATGCAGTGAATGGGAGGTGAGAAAGTGGAGATAGTGAGTGTTGACACCTTTCAAGAAGTGTGAAAACAAGTGGTAGGAAAGAGATAGAGTGACAATAGGAAGGTGGCATGTAATTGAGGGAAGATTGGGATGGTTTACTGTTGTTTATAAGATAAGGCTATTTAAACGCCCCTAAATGTTGACAGGAAGGTGCAGAAGGCTGAAGACTATAAAAAACCAGCCTTGTAAAGTTGCTGGTCAGGGAGTCTGAAAGCTTAGCTTGTTTCATTGGAATAGGGAGTGTTGCCACCTGCTGAGAGTAGGGACCAGGTGGGAGCCTTGGTGGTTTGAGGACAGTGAGAGGTTTGATTGGGTCACTACAGAAAAGAGGATAATGCTTGCTGGGTAGGTAAAGGTCCTGTTGAAGCTGGTGATTATCTGTGAGAAAGAACTTGAACCAGCAAACTCATGGGACTCCCCCTTGGCAGTGCTCGGCAGCCCCCTGTGTAGACCTAGAGAAAGCAGAACAGTTGGGTTAATCTAGAGTTGAGGGTCTGTACCAGGAGGCAGGACGGAAGGGCAAGGGGAAGAGGATGGCTCATGTGATGGACCATGGAGACAAAGCCAACGAGAGAAGGAAATGAAGATAGGGCATGGACAGAAGAGGAAACAGAGAGGCCAGGGGTCCAGAGCTGTGCTGGCCAATAGCTACATGTAGCTATTTCCATTTTAGCTTGAATCAACTAAAATTAAATAAAATGTAAAGCTCGGTTTCACAATGGTTTGGAGAGCGCCAATAAAGAATTTTCCCACCATCATAGAAAGTTCTGTGGAACAGAGCTAGTCGGTCCAGCAGATTTAGGAAAATAGAAGAAGTACGGTGAGGAATAACTAAGGAAGCTGTGGTCCAAAACCAGATGTCCAAATTGAGGGTTCCAGAAGCAGGACAGCTCCGGGTGATGACAAGGTCCACTGAGGATGAGAGGGGGTTCTCCTGGGAAGCAGGAGATAAGCAGGTCAATGTACCCAATGGGCTGTCCACCTGGGTGTTAAAGACACTCAGGACCAGCATCAGGGCTTGGGGCAGAGATGAAACCTTAGGGTCTTAAGAGAGGAGATTCCAAGGATGAGATGTGGACGGTGGAATAGCTGTGTGGTTCTGGCCTCGAAGGAGCAAGGTGGTGGTGTTTTTAATGAAGATGGAGGGGACACTGAAGCTCCAGGGCATTGGGATGTGTGGTGCGGGAGGAGAACAGCCCCACCGAAGGGGGCTGCAGTGTGCATGGCCTAAGGCTGTGGGGTGAACATGAAAGTGGATGGAGCAATCAGTGAGCAGGGTGAGGATGCAGGGGAGGGCATATCCCAGGGATGGGGGGCACCAGATGGCACAGGCTAAGGGCTTATGAGAAAGGAGGACAGGAAGAGAGTAAGAGCTTGGGAGAAATGAGATAGCCTATGGCACATGCATCTTGGACATGACTAAGGGTTTTGGTTTTTACATCAAGCATTTATATAATGCTCACTGCGTGCCAAGCAATTTATCAATCATTCACTCATAATACTCAAAAACAATCTTATGGGATAGGTATACCATTATCTCCATTTCACAGGGAAGGAAACTGAGCCACACAGAAAGGATTCGCTGAAAAGTAGAGGAGTGGGGATCTGAACTAAATGGACTTGTTCCAGCGTCTGGAGTGCTTAGCACTGATGGGCAAGGCAGGATTGGCCACTGTCAGCTCTCCGAAACAAATGGGTCTCAGCCATCTCAAGACAGGGAAGGGAGTCAGGTCTACCAGAAGTATGACCCGTGACTTATCTCAACCATGCTTCTGAACGTGTCTGGTTCAGTGAAGATGACAGACATCAAACAATTTGATTGCCAGGACTCCCAACCTAGGGTGGAAATTGTAGCAGCAGAGATGATCCCAGCATCCTGCCTTTCCAAAAAGGTCAAAGGTACCCTGGATTGATAGTTTCTTTCAGAAATGGAAAGAACTTAACTTAGACAAAGCTTGATTCCAATTCTCCACTTACCAATGGTTATGACCTTGAGCAAGTTGCTTTACTCATCTGAGCATCACGGTGAAACTGGGGTCATCACATTTACCATACAGGTTTGTGAGGGGTGTAAGAAGATGTACCTAAAAGGAAAGAAGCTGAAACAGAGTATATGCTCAATATGGGATACTTAAGGGGTTTGCTTTTGTTTGATACTCATAATCCTCAGATCTGGCTCCCAGATCCCTCACCCTGGAAGAATTTGGAATCCTCTCACTTCAAGGCCCCTAGATCCTGGCTCACTCAATCAGCCTCATGGAGATTGCTCAAGGGATCCATCCCAGGTCCCTGGACAGGATTTCAGGAGATGTGACTGTTCTAGAAAAGCTTTTAGAGCATGGGACAACAGGCCTGGATAGTGCGAAGGGTTCCTGGAGATGTCTTCCTTTCCCCAGTGTTGTTTATCTGCATCTTTAGCTCAGGTCTTCCCCTCCTGCAGACTTCTTGACTAAGGATTCAGGAGTGGGGCACAGAAGCCATAAAACCCCCAAATCTGGCAAATCCTTTAATCTACCAGAGCTCTTTGAAGGGGTGAAATGCCTGTGGATAGGGGGAACTAGCAGATGTAATTTATTTTCATTTGCAAAAAGCTTTTGACAAGGTCCTACCCTGACAGCTATTAAAATGAAGAAAATGGGGCACCGGTGGGGGAAGCTTTGTCATGGATAGAAGCCTGGACTTGGAGGCAGGAAACAAAGGATGCAAATGAAAGGACAGTTCTCTAGGTGGAGAAAATAGTGGGGGGGGCACCGCTGAGCCCAGAGTTGGGGCTCAACTAATTGAACAATTAGACAAAATCTGAAGGAGGGAGTCCCCTCAGTGAAACCTCAAAATTTAGAGATGACACTGCAGTGATGCCAAGGGGAAGGGGGCGAATTGGGGGGATCTCAAGGGGTTGTGTGAAGGGGCTGTGGATCACAGACACGTTTAGCAGAAGGTGATGCATTTGGGGAGGAATAATTGGAAATGCTCTTCTGGGATGGAAGGTTATCAGTTAAGAGTGAAAAATACTATTTTAGCACTCAAATACTGTTTACTTAAGAGTGTTTCTCCACAAAAGTGCTATTGGTATTCGGGATCAGAAAATTCCTCACTGGGCAGAGCAGTCCTGACCATTAAGGGACATTTAGCATCTCTGACCTCTGTCCACTAAATGCCAGTAGGTACCAACTCCTACACGCACATTATGACAATTGAAAATTGTCTGCTCACATTTACAAATTCCCTCTAGAAGAGCCCACCCCACAACGCCATTCTAATCCACCTGAAATGTAGCCCAGTGTGCTAATAAGGCAACAAACAAACAAACAAACAAAAAACAAAACCTATATACGTTCTCAGGAAGAGAACTGGAAACAAAAACAGGTTGCATTTAGGATCTTCTAGGAAGTCGTCGTATCTCAAAATGCTTGTGGAGGCAGTGATGGTGGGGACAGGAGCACCTTGATTGTAATAAGTGCTAGAAACACAAATACAGCAGAGGAGGGACATAGAGCACCAGGAGAGGTAGATTTTAGACGAGGTACTTGGAGGCAGGTGGAGGAAGGGGGTGTCTCTGAGAAGGATCCAGCAGAGCAGTTAAGTGAGGAAGGGAGCTACATGATATGGGGTAGGGAGGAATGTAGGGGAATGTGCATTCCAGGCAGAGGAAACAGCACGTGCAAAGGCCCTGAGGCAGAGCTTCATTTGTGGAAGGAACAGAAGGAGGCCAGCTTGATGGAGGCTTGGTAAGCAAGATGGGGAGTGGTAGGAAGTAAGGTCAGAGAGGCAGGTCCAAGCCAGGGTATGCAAGGCACTGCAGACATTGACAAGTAATTTGAACTATTTGAGATCCATCCTGGGCACCTCCAAGGCCCTGGGGATGCTTTTTCACGTGGCTCTTAATAGCATATGGTTTCCCTGGCTAATCCACGAGCTTCTTCAGGGAGAAACTGTGTCTTTTCCCTCTGAATCCCCAGTATTCAACAGACTGCCTGACACAGGCTAGGCATGCACTACCAACACATTAAAATGAATCAACAATCACAGAATTATGGTCAGTTGGTGGTGGTGTGGGAGGCTGAAAAATGCCCCCTCCCCCCAAAGATATCCATGTCTTCATCCCTGGAACCTACGAATGTTACCTTATACTAGAAAGGGTCTTGGTGGATGTGATTAAATTAAAGATCTTAAAATGAGATTATCATCATGGATTATTTGGGTGGGCCCTAAATGCCATCCTAAGTGTCCTTAGAAGAGAGTGGCAGAAGGAGAGCTGACAAGATAGAGGAAGGCCATGTGAAGACAGAGGCAGAAATGCGAGTGGTGCAGCCATGAGGCAAGGAATATGAGCAGCCACCAGAAGCTGAGAGAGACAAGAAAGTTACTGTCCTCCAGAGCCTTTTGATTTGATTTCAGTCCAGTGATAGTGATTTTGAACTTTTGGCCTCCAGAACGATGAGAGAATAAATTTGAGTTGTTTTAAGCTACCAAGTTTGTGGGAATTTGTTACAGTGACCCTAGGAAGCTAAAACACCAACATCCCAGAAATGCTAGCATTAAGAGGCTCCCTTGCAAACCTTAAAAGGCAAGCTTGGGGTAAATGAAAGGAACAAAAGGAGGGAATGCTACCACTCTGGTCTCCAGATCTCTGTGAAGCCTTCCTTTGGACTTTCTCATGAGTGGCGGCCACGTCTCACTGTTCTTTGCCTCCCACAATGCTGAGTTCACCTCCCACTGAAGCTTGCTAAGTGCTAACTCTTTGTATTAAGGTATTATAAACACCCTTTTTCTGGAGGCCAGGGTTGCAGCACCCTCTGATTCAGAACACATGCTAGAAGTCAGTCAGTAGTGTCCTGAACATTTGAGAGAAGAGTAGCCCCAATACCAGGGGACTTCAGTCCACAGAGAAGCCAGAAGTTCTCACTTAGATGTGTTTGTAAGCTGCATTCAGGCACCTTCTGTCCTCCCAGAGCCACTGAGAACCACAGATGAGGGTCCTGAGGGAATGGGTGACTCCTGAACATTGTGACGCCAGGAAGTGACAGCTGGCCGTAAAGTCTACCCCAGCCAGCACCCAGGGACTCAGGACAGATTCATTACTGTATTAGAGCCCAGTGGAGTTAGAGAATAGGAGCAGCCCTGAGAGAGTATCCATCCAGTGCTCCCCAATTTACAGGTAAGGAAACTGAGACAGGGAGGCTGAGCATCATGATGTTCCTCAAGATGGCTGTGAGTCATCGAAGTGGGTTGTGGGTCACCCATTAAGCCACACCTAGTAAACACCCGCTATATTTGATCCTGCTGACTTAGGTGGGGGAAAAAATTGTGATTTTGATGGAAAAAACCTTTTTCATGAAAAACGATTCTGTAAAAAGTTTCTATTCTTAAAAAAGTAATCTGCTGTCAACTGCAAAAATCAACTATGTGTAACAGTATATTTTTCTCAAATGTCAGTAAAATGAGGTACTGAGGCAGAGCTTGATTATGTGACTGGCCTACACGTTACACAGGGAAAAAGTTTAGGGAGCCTAATTCCAAGAGGTAGTACAGGATGAAAACAGACCTGGCCATTGATTCAGATTGGATAAGTACATGAATTATTCAACCATAGTAAGTGTAATATTAAAGAAAAGTAGGATCTGGGGAGAACAAGGGGACCTCTCTCTCACCAACACTAACATCAGGCAAGGAGTGACAACTGTGAGTGCTGTCAACTACATAACTGTGCCCTGCTCCCAAGCTGCATGTTGAACCCCTAATCCCCAGTGATGGGATTAGTACCCTTATGAGAACAGATAAAACAGACATAATCTCTTTCTCCACCATGTGAGAATGCATCAACAAGGCAGCCGTCTGCAAACCAGGAAGAGAGCCCTCACCAAGAACCAAATTGGCTAACACCTTGATCTCAGGCTTCCAGCCTTCAGAACTGTGAGAAATAAATGTTTGTGGTGTTCTGTTAGAGCAGCCTGAACTGACTAAGGCAGTGGGCAAGTCACTCCACCTCTCTGAGCATCAATTTCCTCTTCTAAACAATGTGGATAGCAATATTATTTGTCTCCTCCCTCCCTCCCTCCCTCTCCCTTCTCTCCCCTCCCCTCCCCTTTCCTTTCCTTCCTTCCATCCATCCATCCAAGTCTTCTATGGATATCAGAATACTGAGAATAAAAGCATATTAAAAAGACACTGAAGTGTCCAAAGCCCTAAACAAATATAATTTTTGTAAAGTTGTGTGGAACCAGCTAATCCAGTGCCACTACCATCACCATGGTTACCACAGGGACACCACCCTCTCCAGAGGATGACAAGCTGTCCTGCGCAATTGGGGATTACGTACAGGACAGTGACAACTGGCAGTACAGAAAGACTGGGCTTGATGTTAATAATACTGTACTAATTAATACTAAGTCAATGAGCATGAATAGTAAGGCTCAATAAAAAGGATTTGCTTCAGTTTGGGGTCAGGTAGACCCCTCAAGAGTAGTCTATAATCCCAATCATAATCACAACCAGTCACAATCATCATCATAATCACAATCAGTCATAATCACAACAGTCACAACCACAGTTATCAACACAACCGCAGTCATAGTCACCACCACAGTCACAATCAGTCATTAGCACAGTCAATGGCAGCTCACACTTAACACTGTGCTGGCTGTCAGGCTGGGTCTGGGAATTGCATCTGGGTCAGGGGGCTTGTTGAGGCAATGGAGGTGGTGGAGTGGTTGTGAGTGAAGTTGTGAGAAGTTTCTCTTCTTAGGGAAGCCAGGGAGCACAAGGATAAGCCGGGCCGTAGACCCCATGACCGGGTATGACGTCCTTATTGCTCATTACTGTATGCCCAATACCTAGCGCTTAGTAGGCATTCAAAAAATGTTTGCTAAATGAACATGGGCCCACCAATGTATGCACATGTAAGGAACAGGGATTTTGTGGTGGCCAGGAGCATATCTGGGCTTAGGTTTAGTGGGTTTAATTTGGTTCTGCTCCATGAACCTTCACTTCCAATCAGTTCCTCACCATATTAAAGACCCACATTGCAGGTCATTTTGGTCTTACTCCAGAATGTGGATGGTCCTTGGCATCATCCAAATCTCATTGTCTGTGATACACATGTGCACGCACACACACACCCATCTCCTGGCTCCAGAGTGGGAGCCAGCCCTTTGCAGCAGGAGACGAGGACCCTCTCGGGGCCGGGTGCCCTTACTCTGGACCCAAAGGGCTCGGGAGACAGCTGCCTCCTGCCCAGGGCCCCTTGGCTGAAATCTGATTTTCTCATCATCTGGATAGTCTCAGCAACTTGCAGCAAAGGGATGAACCAGGCTGACCTTTCTGGAGGTTTGTTTAAAGCAGAACAATGTTTGTCTTGTCCAAACACTATGAATTACTCCAGAGAATCCTGCCTAGTTTTACAATCCGCAGCTACAAATGGCTTACATAAATAGGGACTCATCCCCTCCCCACCCCCCGTCTCTGTTCCTAACAGCGTCTCCTCCCCCACCCACTTTCTTCCACTCTTCCAGGCCTTCCTCCTCCCCACCCCTTTTCTCTTCTGAGCCCCAGCATGGTGAAGGGGCAGGTGCTGGGTACTAGCACCTGGGTTATTGCTGACATGGGCCCCCTATTCCGGGCTGTGTTGTCCCCTGTATGGGCAGGGTTTGCCTTGCCACGGGGGCCTCTGGGCACATTTGTACTGTCTGTGTGGGGCCTGCAGTGCACAATGTTAGGTGCAGCTGTCAAAATGTATTTGGTAAGAGGAGGCCCCTAGATTTGGGGCTCGGTGTCAGTGAGTCTGCAGCACATTCCGACCATCCCTCATCTGTCGGGGTGCTCAGCTCACCTACGGCTGCTCCCTCATCAGCAGCACATGCTGGGGATCCAGCAGCATCTCCTAGTAGGCTGACCAGAGATACCGATTTAAATGGAACAGAAAACAACAGTCCTGTCCCATTTCAAACAGTACGTCTGGTCAGCCTAGTCTCACTGGGCTACATTCAAGCTGTCAGTAGGCTGACCAGATGTACCGTTTGAAATGGGACAGTATTGTAGCTTTCTGTCTCGTTTAAAATGGGACAACTGGTCAGCCTATGTCCTAGAAGTACACTCCACTGACCATGGACCTCCAGGAGAGATGGGAGACAGGATGGTTGTGCTGACCAAATATGAGCCACAGGCCCTGGGAGGGAAGGGGCTGCTGGCGGGGGGTGGGGGGGGCCAGTTTAGGCTGCATTTCCCTAAATATCGTCTCTGTATCAGCTACATCAAAATGCTTTGGGCAGCTGGTTTAAAATGCACATTTCTGGGCCCCTCCCCAGGCCTAGGGAACCTCTCCCTGGGGGTGCAGCCAGGGGCTGATGAAATCCACTCTAGTTCAAACCCAGTGACTAACTAGCTGGATGACGCCAACAGGCCACTTCCGGTCTCAGTATTACCATCTGTTCAATGGCCCCAGAATCTTTGGAAGGCCCCTTCCATATCTTAGAACGTGTGGTTTCAAGGAGAGCTGGACTCCAAAACCCAGGAACAGCAAAGGTGGGTAGAAGCAACCTGAGAAAAAACTGGACCAAAGCTCCAAGGAGAGGCGCTGGCATAGATGGAGCAATGCCAGGGTGTGGGGGCTGCAGGGGTAGCTGGAGGTGTGAGTGGTGTGTGGGATCCTTCCACTGAGGGCCCCGCGCTCTTGGGAGCGGAATGTGGTCTCATTTCATTCCTGCTTTGCAGACAAGGAAACTGAGATTCAAGCGAGGAGTGACTTCCATTCAGAAGTCGGTGAATCGCATGGGGTTGGATCCCCTACACACCCTGGGACACCCGTCTGGCCATTCCTTCTGGCCACCTACCTCCCTGGTCATTTGAGCCGCTCAAAGGAGCTGAGCTTCGAACTTAGAACCACAGCTCCTTCTCTTTCCTCGATGGAAGGATCCCACTGGGCGCCGCGAAGCAGGAAAACCAAGTGCCCGGAGCTTCCGCCTGGATAGAGCCAAGCCGGCCCTGCCCACCCGGAGGCTCCTGGGTCCGCAGAGTTAGGGCTGCAGCGCAAGATCTGGCTTCGCCACAGAACGAGGGGCGCCGCCACGGAAAGGCCCCAGGACCATTTGTACGCAACACTCTGGACGACTCCCGGCGACCGTCAGAGGATAAAGCCGCCGTCACGATGCCCCGGGCAGACCCTAGGGTTCGGGCAGGAGTGGCGAGCGGGAGGGCACAGTGTCACCTCCCCAGTCCCGCAGGTGAAAGAGCTGCTATTGCAGAGAACCCGGAATGAAATGCCTGGTGAAGGTGGGGACTGCACCATCGGGCCCTGCTGCTGCGATCTGTGCTTGTGCACTGGATTCCATTTACGATTGGAGAGATCCAGAAACTTGCTATGTGGCCTCAGGCACACTGCGAAAGGTTCTGGGCCACGGGGTCCTTCTCTTTTGCGAAAAGCGGGGTTGTGGAGGGATGCTCCCCAAGCCCCGGCTCCAATGTCCGCGCCTTGAATTAGCTGTGCCTCTTTCTAGTTTAGCATTTGATTTTCTAATCAAGCTCTTTGTCCCCTGCGGCCTTAACCCGAGCTCCCTGCTTCCCCGTTTCCTCTCGTCCCCCGCCCGAGGATCTCTTTCGCCCGACCTTCCCGTCGAAGGCACTGGAGTGAGTGATTCCCCGGAGCCGGGGCCGAGGCCGGCGGGTCCGCGACGCGGCCAGGGCTGTATGGAAATGGCCAGGGAAGCCGGCGGGCGCGGCGGCGATTTATTCCGGGAGTGACAGTCCCTTTGAGCGCTCAGCGAATGGCATTTTCTGTCTGTGAAAGCCTTTCTTCCCACCTCTGTTCAGATTAGCCCGGGGGATGAATGCGCCCATTATCCAGCCCGCTGACCATTCTGAAATGCCAAATTAATTACTAAGCACTGAATCAGGCGCCGGGGCCGGGGCACTGGGAGGTGTGAAAATAGCGAGCGGCTGGAGATGGGGAAGGCGAGGGGCGCAGCGCCGAGGGGCCGGGAGGGGTGGCCCGGGGCGCGGGCGCGGCGGGGCTGGGGGCGGGCTTGGCCAGCCGCCGAGCGCGACCTGCCGGCGTGAGCGGGCGCGACCGCGGGGCGAGTGGAATGCAGAAGGACCCGCGCGGGCAAGAAGGCGCGGAGCCGGTGGCGACCCCAGCAGGCTGGGTCTCACCGGAGCGCGGCCAGAGCGCGCCAAGTGCGCGGGGCGTCCGGCGTGCGCCGAGCCGGGGCCGCTCCCCGAAGCCCCGCCGGGGAAGGCCGCCCCCACACTGCCCGGGTCCGCGGCCACCCGCCCCAGCCCCGCCCCAGCGCTGCGCTGCTCCGTTCCAGCTGCGCCCCGAGGCCTTCAGAAAACTTGGGCGCCGCCCTCCAACCGCAGCGCAAGCCAGAGCGTGGGGAGCGCGGGGTTGCCCGGGGCTCCCCCCAGCGGACCCGACTGCGGCTGGCGGACCGCACTTACCTTCCGAGGCGCCGGGCGGAAGAGGGAGGCGAGCTCTCGGCGGCTCCTGCAGGAGTGCGAAGAGCGCCGAGGGGCGCGCGCCTTTATGACTTTTCCCCGGGACTCCGCCAGGTGGTGTCTGGCTGGCCGGGCCCTTGCGGCTCCTCACCCCCGCGGCCACGCTGCGAACTCCAGCCCCTCGCTCCCACTGCGCGCCCTGCCGCGCCAGAGCCCGCTGAGTTGAGCCAGAAGCACAAGAGGACAGGGTGGGTACCATTTGGGACACTCGGAGGCCCCAGAGAAAGCCACCCATCCTATCTTTGCTATCTTTGGCTGGGCTAGGGTTGGAGGAATCTTTTTTTTTTTTTTTTTGAGGGAGGGGACGATATTGGGGGAGGGGGTGGAAAGGCGGAGAAGAGGGTGAGAAGTCTTGTCCAAGGACGTGCGATTATGTCCCCACTGTCATCACCTCAGGAAGCGCCTCAAGTCGGTACTAAACTGGTCCTCTCGCCCTTGATCCAAGATGGCGAGTGACACACCTCCCCCAGTCACTGCCGAAACGACTGGAGCGATAAAATAGAAAACAGTGTCATTCACGCTCCTGAAACAGAAAGTTTAGGAGTACGCGAGGAAAGGGTGCAGGAGCTCCACCTGCATCAGGCGGGAAGCAGGAGACAGCCTGGGAAGAGGGTAGAGCAGCCCTGTCGACCTGTGCCTCCTCCAAGCTCAGGGTGGGGGTCCACACGCGCGGCGGGCCCCTGGGACCCTTCCCAGCGCCCACCTGCTACCGGGGACTTGCTACTGGGGCGGGGGAGGGAGGGGAGTTGCCGGCATAAAGTACGATTCAGGCCACTATTAAAGTGTTACATCATGTGTCTTCTCTTTCAAAAATCATTTTTAAACATTTGTATTGAGATTTCAAACTACATTGATAGTTAACTCAGTTTTTCTGTCTTCGTTGTTTACTGCGAATTCTTTTATATAAACATCTTCCTCATTCCTTATTTTGATGGATTTCTCACAGCTGAAATGCTACTTTGAGTAACCCTTAGGGGAAGAGCATGTTGAGAGTGGACTTTTTGAGTCTTTGCATGTCCAAGAATGTCTCACCGACACTAGTTAGATATAGGATCCTATAGGATGTGGGATCCAAAACTCTTCATACTTAACAACTCTGTAAGATAGTGATGTTGTCAGCATTAAACAGGGATGTGAATGGGAAGTGCTTACTTTGCTCTGTGGCTAAGACACCTAGAGGACCCCATGACTATGTTCTTAGTTATTGATTCATTGTCTTCTGGTTTGTATAATTGCAGAAACTTCTAGGCTTTAAAGGATAATATAATTCAGACTCTTTCATCCTTTTAGACATCTGTCTTTAGTTTTCTTTACCCATTAAAAGAAATGTGTGTGTGTGTGTGTGTGTGTGTGTGTGTGTGTTCTGTTACTGCCTCCTTTACTAATTGTGATCTTGGGTTAGTCCCATCTTTCTCTACCTTCACTGCTTCTCCTGTAAAATGAACAAATTGGGCTACATGATTGCTGTTACCCATCTAGGTCCAACAGTCTGGGAGTTCATTATTCTATGATGAAAAAACAACAACCTCACCACAAGGAGGTACTGGCAAGAATATGGAGATATTGGAACCCTCATGCATTCCTGGTGGGAATGGAAAACGTGGCACAGCCATTGGAAAATAGCCTGGCAGTTCCTCTAAAGGTTAAACATACAGTTACCATATGATCCAGAAATTCCGGGCCGTCCGGGAAGTATCCAACCATGTAATATGAAAAGTAGAGGCATTTATGGCTGGATGTTTTTTTTCTGGACAGCCCGGTCTTCATATACCCCAGAAAAATGACACATAAATTCATGCAAAAATCTGAATAGCCAAAAAGGGAGAACCACCCAAATGTTCATTAGCTGATGAATGGATAAGCAAACTATGGCATATCCATATAATGCAATATAATCCAGCTATTAAAGGGGATGAAATACTGCTACCTGCTACAGCATGGGTGGGGCTTGAAAACAGTATGCAAAGAGAAAGAAGCCAGTCACCAAAGGCCACATAGTGTGTGACTCCATTTATTGTGAAATGCCCAGAATAAGCAAATCCACAGGGACAGAAAGCAGATTAGTGGTTGCCTAGAGGGTGGGGAAAATGAGGAGCAAATGCTAATGAGACTGGATGTTCTTTTTGGGGTGATAAAAATTGTGATAATGGCTGCACAACTCTGTGAATATATGAAAAGGCATTGTACTGTACACTTTAAGTGGATGCATTACACGGTATGTGAATTCTATCTCAATACAGATGTTATATGAAAAGAACACTGACTGAGCACTCAATGCTTGTAGGTACTGGGGGAAGTACCTGTGATACGGAAGTGAGCAAGGAGACGTGGGCTCCGCCCTCAAGAAGCTTGCAGTATAGTTGGGGACATAGCCATTTCAGGGCCCTACAATCTCCCCAAGGATTAAACATCTTCCTCTCACTTAGGCACAAAGATTTCCATGACCTATGCAAAGGCAAGAGTTTTCTGTCTCTTCCCACGTTCTCTAAAATGTATGTACGTATGTATTAACTTCTATATCCTCCCTTCCCCAACCCCACCCCATCCCCGCAATCCTCCTGCCCTGACAGAAATGGCTGCAGGTAGTCCTAAGACTCAGTATTGTCTTTGGCTCTCACGATGGTGTCTTCTAAAGCACAGTGATTGAGAAGAGCAACTACGAAGCCAGACCTCCAGGGTTCAAATTCCAGCCTTGCCTTGAACATTGTCAAGTCACTTACCTTCTCTGTGCCTCAGTTTCCTCATGAGGATGACAGTGCCTATGTCATCAGGATTGTGTGAGGATTAAATAAGTCAATATAGATAAAATGATAGTCTGTGGTAGGCACCCCCATAAATGCTACCTGATCATTTTAATCAGTTATTATTGTTATCTCTCTGCAAATTAAAGTGCTTCACATTTCACAGACCTGCTGCTTTGTCCCACTAGGTGGCGGAGGTGCACCACTTCGTGTGTGTGTGCGTGTGTGTGTGCGTGTGTGTGTGTGTGTGTGTGTGTGTGTAGGTGTATATGCATATATGTATACACACACACGCACGTGCACACACACACACACACACACACGCACACATATGCTGTCTGGAAAAAATCCAACCATAAATGCCTCTATTTTTCATATTACGTGGTTGGATACTTTCCATACAGCCCTTGTATAAGAATTACCAAGATGATCACAGTAGCAAATGATGTCTGATAGAGATGTGCTGTTCTGGTGATTCAAATACGTTGAGTGGCATTGCACTAAGTAACAGATTTTCCAAAGTGGCCAACAGTTCTTGGTCAAGTTGCCAAGTTGCCTTCCTGGAAATGTTAGTGCATGTTAAAATTGTGAATCAAGACCAAAAAATAAAGCAAAACCTTTGTGTTCATAGATAAAATAGACTCTGGGCCCAGAGCATTTTTGGTTATGAATCTCCAATGGGACTTTTAAGAGTTACATGGGAAATAGTGCTGTGTGTGACCGTCCCCTGTGTGCGTTGCAGATGTCTGGTATCTCTAGTCCCTGACTACTAAAGAGTAATAGTGTTCCTCAATCATTGTGATAGCCAAAACCCCTTCATCACAAATTTTCAATTGAACAATAGCATCTCCATTGAGAACCACTGGTCCAGGGGCAAAATTGCTGTGGGTATTTCTAGCAAAATGGGCACTTGGTCTCCTAAAGGTGGGGCTTATAAAGGGCATTTGCTTTTCTCTAGTCCACACAAATATACTTGTCTGGGACTAGAGTTGGGACTCAAAGAGGGTTCCAGAGAGAGAGGGAAGCTGTGAAATGGGGCCTGTTTCTCTATCTCCCTTTGCCTTAGCTCTTTGTCCAGAAAAGGGAGGCCTACGGGAGGCTGGCCTCACCTGCCAATCTCGTGTATAGCCCAGCGGTCTTTTTTGAGGCTTTCCTAAAACCCAGCTGAGAAGTAAATCAGCATAGACATAATCCTGATTTTCGCCACAGGGGCCAGGGCCTCTGAGCACACCCCTGGCCTGTGAGAATTTCCTGCCATCCGTTTGCTTGGCATGTCAATCTCAAGCTATTCCCACTCTGCTTTCTCAGGGAGGGACTGGTGATAGCAGGACTCCTTGGGACAAGGTTTTGACAAGCTGACATGTACAGGCTCGTTCACTGGGCTCCATTAATTATGTCCACCTCCACCTGCTATGGGGATTTTTCCGGTCCCTGCTTCTGGCCCTTCCTTTCTCTGGACAGTTCTGGCACCTCCCCCCTTACCCTGCCCCAACTTTCAGCTTGTTTGTCTTGAGAGGCAGGTATGACATGACCCAATCCCCCCAATGGTATTCCTGGAATTCAGCTGCTTTAGCAAACCAAGCCTGGATCTTTCCTGAGCAGGGCAGCTGCATGTTTCTGTACACATTCCATCACTCCTGCCAATTGATGTCTCAGGGCCAGCTGGTCACCTACAACACAGGTTCTGACGCCTCAAGAATTCCTTCCCAGACGCTGGGCAGCTGAAGGACCCAGAAGGCTTCCCATCATCAAACAAAGGGTCAGGAGCCTGTGACTCTGTGTATTCCTGCTCTTTAGCACAAGGGTCCAGATGGCTTCTCACCCAGGCGTCCATGCACCTGCAGCTGTAAGCCTATGTCACTTACCTAGTGCACACACATTTACTGACCACTTCCTGTATCCCCAGCACTAGGGGTACAGTGAAACTGGGTAGACACAGTTCCTGTTCTCACTGGGTTTACAGCCTAGTGGGAAAGACAGACATTCAATAAACAACACACCAACACCGATGC
This sequence comes from Lyroderma lyra, assembly GCA_004026885.1. Classification (NCBI taxonomy): domain Eukaryota; kingdom Metazoa; phylum Chordata; class Mammalia; order Chiroptera; family Megadermatidae; genus Lyroderma; species Lyroderma lyra. The sequence continues at coordinate 131,582 of PVJL010003373.1, forward strand.
GATTGCAACTAAGATGAACCTTACAAGGAATACAGGAAACTGAGAGGGATTATAACAAAGGCTGGGGTGACTCGGGAGCTGGGACACCAGCATCATGGAGGAAGTGATACCTATGTTGAAATCTGAGGGTTGAGAAGGTGTTACCCAGGTAGAGACTGGGGGAGAGCCTTTCCAGGGGCAGGAGCAGCACAGGTGAAGGCCCTAAGCCAGAAGACAGCTTGATGTGGTCAAGGAATCACAATAGTGGACATTTATTGATCACTCACTATGTGCCCAACCTGTTCTAAGAACTTTACAGTATTAGTTCTTCTAATGTCCACAGTGCTATGAAGTAAGATACCATCAGCCCTGTTTTACGAGTGAAGAAACAGGCACAGAGAGGTGAAATACTTGTCCCAAAGTTCCACAGCTACAAAGTGACAGAACCAGCATTTGGACTCAGGTCATCTGATTCGGGAAACTATATCCTTTTTTAAAAAAGGTTCCCCCAGCTTTATTGAGATATATTGACACATAACTCTATGTGCGTTTAAGGTGTACAATGTGATGATTTGGTACATAGATATATTGTGACATGATCACCACAGTAAGGTTAGTTGCCATATGCTTCACGTCACATAATTAACATTTTGTTGTTGTTTTGTTATGGCGAGAACATTAAAGCTTTACTCTCATAACAACTTTCAAATATACAATACAGCATTATTAACTCTAGTACATATCTGGGGATATGTACAGCATATCCCCAGAACTTATAATGGAAAGCCTTTACCCTTTGACCATCGTCTCCCTATTTCCCCCACCCTCAGCCCCTGGCAACCACCATTAAGCTCTTTCAGATCCCACATTTAAGTGAGTCATATAGTATCTGTCTTTCTCTGTCAAACTCATTTCACTTAACATAATGCCCTTAAGGTCCATCCGTGTTGTTGCAAATGGAAAGATTTCCTTCTTTTATGGCTGAATTTTATATCATATATTTTTTAATCCACTCATCTGTCAATGGACACTTAGGTTGTTTCCATGTCCTGATTTTTGTAAAGAATGCTACAATAAACATGGGAGTGCATATTATCTTTTTGAGGTAGTGATTTTGTTTCCTTTGGCTACATACCCAAAAGTGGGATTACTGGGTCATATGACAGTTCCATTTTTAAGTTTTTTGTAGCCTCCATATTATTTTCCATAGTGGCTGCACCTATTTACATTCCCACCAAAGAGTACACAAGGGTTTCCATTTGTTATTTCCTGTCTTTTTTATGATAGCCATTCTGACAGGTGTGAGGTGGTACAGTGGTTTTGTTTTGCATTTCCCTGATGATTTAGTGGTTTGAGAATCTTTTCAGATGCCTGTTGGCCATTTGTATGTCTTTATTGGGAAAATGTCTATTCAGGTCCTCTGTTCATTTTTTAATCTGATTGGGTTGCATTTGTTTTTTTGCTTTTGAGTTGTATGCATTCCGTGTGTGTGTGTGTGTGTTCTCAAGTTGATATTTGTGTAGAATGAAGGTAGAATTTTGGTTGTTTATTTTTTATAACTCAGAACATAGATGGAATCAAAACATTGACAACTGTCCCTAAATGCACATCTTTAAAAGGTCCTTTTCTCCATTCACGTGAATTCACCCGAATCATTGCCGTCCTGATTTGAAAGCCTATTCTCAATTTTCATTAGTGATGACTAGCTCCTAAGTTTGTCCATTTCCCTCTTCTTCTTCATCTCTTCCTTCCCTTTCCTTTTCATCTCCTAAATCTGGGCCTTTTTCTTGTCTCCTCACAGTCCCTGCATTCAAGTCAGGGAACCGCTCCACTTTGGTCTTTTCTAATTGGTTCATTATCTCACTCACTTTCTTCTCCATGTCACACTGTTCATGTCCTTCTGCCTGTGAAAGACTATCTGGCCCACATCCATGCTAGCTGCTTTCCTCAGGTCAGACCATGCTGTATACTCCACAGTAATGTTCATCTCGCAGCCTGGAAGGTGATTGGCCTTCACAAGAGGGGCATAGTCCATGAGAACTTCCTTTGGAATGTCTTCTGTCTTCTCCCCCTTGTGTAATTGAAGACATACAGGAGCTGAAGAGAGTTTGTCCACATGAAGCCAAATTAGCTTCATTAGATCCTCATTGTCATATTTACCCTTTCCCACGTAAATAGTGTTGAGGCTGCTGCTGGTGAAGCATTACAGAACACCATGATCCTGACAGCAGTGCAAGGACGCCTTCCTTGCATATTTTAGATACTAACCTTTATCAAATTTCTTTCCATTCCTTTTCTTTTTGCTCCTCTGACTGGATAAGTTTAATTGACCTGTCTTCTAACTCACTGCTTCTTTCTTTTGCTTGGTCCAACTGCTACTGTACTTCTCCGTTGAATCCTTCAGATCAGTCATTGTTTTCTTTAGCTATCAGATTTCTGTTTGGTTCTTTTTTATGTTTTCCATCTCGTTGGTGAACTTCCAATTTTGTATTGTTCTTGTATTGTTTTCTTATTTCATTACAGAGTTTATCTGTGTTCTCTTGTACTTCTCTGAGCATCTTTAGAACAATTATTTTTACTTCTTTGCTGGGTGATCCATTTCTTTGGGGTCAGTTATTGGAAGCTAACTGTGTACCCTTGGTGGTGTCTTGTTTTCCTGATTCTTCATGGTCCCTGGAGCCTTGTATAGGTGTCTGCACCTTTGAAGAAGCAGTCACCTCCTCCAGACTTTATGGACTGACTTCTATAAGGAAAGACCTTCACCTGTGGTTGGAGCATGCTGGAGCATGCTGTGACCCCAGGTCTAGTAGTGGCTCTGGGGTTGAGGGGCAGCATCAGGTCTTGTCCGCTCAGGCCACTGGGGTCTACAGCATCAACAACTGTGTGGTTCTTGGTGAGTGCTGTGGGGCATCCACAGTAGCTGCAAGGGCTGTAGGAGTCCTCAGCAGTGCCTTAAGGTCCAGAAGTTAGGGGCCAGGGAAGGCAGCAGTGGTTGCTTGAGCAAGTGGTGTGCATACAGTTGGCTGTCAATGCTTGTATAATGGCAGGGGCCAGTTGCAGACACACATGTACCGGTGAAGGCCAAGGTCAGCAGCAAAGGCCAGGGCCAAATACAAGCATGCTGTGGTGGCTGTGGGAACTTTGGCTGTGGGCATGTACCACAGGGTCTCTCCTTGGGCACACACATAGCAGTAGAAGTTGGTGAAAAGAGTTAGGCCAGTGACATGCAGGTCCACAGCTAGAGGGAATGAAGCTTCTTAAATGGACTCCTCAAGTCTCCCTGAGCTATTTTTAATTGTGAATTGTGGGTCTTTGTCAAGGGATACAAGCTGGGGACTCCTACTTTGCCCCCTTGGTGATGTCCCAGAGACTGCATCCTTAACCTCTGTCAGAGTCCCCAGTGAAGATAAAAAGTCATAGTCATAATAGCTATATACATTGGAGATGTATAAAGAGACTGACAAAACCACATCCTCAGTAGAAAGGTAAATCAACTATATTTTCTTATTTTCTGTATCCTTGATACTCTGGCATCTGGGGCTTTGCTGACTAATGGGACTGGCCTCCCAAATTAGCTAAAGCCTAGAGAGAGAAAACAACTCCCTATGAGCATGCCTTTGATATACAAACCAACAAATTCAGAGCCCATACCCAAGGCTTCACAGTTTAGACCACTATCCCTCCAGTCCTAATCACCTCAGGGCTGCCTATCAAATAACTAGAGACATCCCATTCACCTCAGAGTCTGCTGAACTGATTCAAACTAGCCAACCCGGAGCCCACTCACCCTGCCTGGCCTTGCCTTTCCCAAAAAAACCATAGTAGAGGCAATTGACACATTTTCTTTTCATTCTTCTGCCTCATGACCAATCTAGGCTGACCATATTTCCTTGAGACAAAAATGGGATATTGGGATGACAAAAACAGGACAGATTATATAATATTCTGTGCTGATGAAAAAGTAAGATAACAAAAGTTGTATTACATGAACATATTGAGCTAACAATTATTCTTCAGTGATGGAACTCATACAAAAATATAGGTAGACATAGAGGGGACTGTATTTCACCACAATTGTACTATAAATATTTCTTCAATGAAATAACCTTACACAGCCAATTTCGGTCTTTCTGGGTACACCAAAGAGAAACAAAAAGGAAATGAACACCTGATGGCTATCATAAGCCAGTATATGCTAATGTCCCACTGGAGAGTTCAGCTATAATAATAATAATAATAATAATAAGAAGAAGAAGAAGAAGAAGAAGAAGCAGCTAACAAACAGTCTGTTGAACCAAAATATGAGTCTGAAAAGTCTGAATCAAACTGAATGTAAGGCAGAAAGAATCTCAGTAAGAATGATAGTAAATAGAAATAACAGTAAGACTCACAGTCACTGCATCCCACACTCCTAACCTGATGGAAGCAAACAGCCAGGTGGGCCTGTTCAGTAGTTTCTGTGCATGGAGATCCTATAGACCCTACTGGCTCCCACATGCTGAATGGGGTTTAGCGACTGCCTCTTGAATTTCCGGCTACTGCAAACAAGCAAGGGGGTGGCACCTGATCCTCACTAGCTTAAGAATCCTGGCTCTGACTGGATAAAGTGAATGGAACTTCCTCTTCATCACACTAGTAGTTTTCCTGCATGCATTGATTAGCATAGAGCCTTATGATAAGTAAATAACCCATGTTCAGTTTTTTATGAAAAATTAAAAATGGGTCAAAATTGACATTTCTATTAAAATGATGGAATGGTCGGGAAATATGAAAAAAAAATGGTACTGTTTCATTTAAAATGGTACATATGGTCAGCCTAGACCAATCCCTGTGCTTTCCCGTGGGGCCCTGCGTGGCATGGGAACTGTGGGTAACAAACTGTCCCTTCCGTGGCAGTTGTCTCCTAATCTGTTGGCTTCACCACATCTGTATAATGATAAAACCTACATTTTAAACCAAAGAGACTCTGGACATTTAGCTGAGGCTCAGGAAGGAGAAGCCCAGAAGTAAGATTGGAGGCAGGTCTCCAGGCTCTGTCTCCAATGCTTGTTCCACTGCTCTCCTCAGAAAAGGCCATGGGGGAGGCTGCGGCAAGTTTGCAGAAGAGGAATGAACACTTAAGACGGGGTGAAAAAAAGACCAATTTCTCAGATAAAAACAGAGTCATGAAGAGGAGGAAACTGAAATGGATAGCTGGGTAAGGGAAGCTAAGGAGAGAAGGAAAAGCTGAAGTATTTTATGTATTTATTTTATAAAATTCATGCCACTTATTAATAATAGCAAAATCTCATTTGGCACTTTCTGTGATCTGGGCACCATTCTAATTGTTTTCTGCATAACATGTCCACATAACAACCTGATAAGGTCAGGACTATTATTATCTCCATCTTGGAGATAAGGAAATGGAGGCACAGAGGTAAAATAACTCACCTGAAGTCACCTGTTTAGCAGGTGGCAGGGCTGGGGTTTCCAATTCAGGTTGTCTGGAGGCTACTTCTTACCCACGCCATCACGCTGCGTCTCAAATGATTTCAAAGCCGGCTCACTTACCGATAGGAGCATGAGGCAGAGACGGCTGACCTTTTCCTCTGTTTTTTTGTTTTTTTTTCCTTTCTCAGACTTTTTTTTTTTAATTGTTAGACCTACTGGGGTGACATTTGTTAGCAAGAATTACATAGGTTTCAGACATACAATTCTACAGTGCATTGTCAACTTGTTGTATAATAAGTTCACCACCCAGTGTGAGTTCTCTTTCCATCACCTTATATTTAGCTCCCCCTCCTCCTCTCCCACCCTCTCTTCTGCTTTGTTTGTGGAAGATGATAGCAACATACTCAAACTCTGCCTTCAAAGGAAGTTATTTCCACTCTCATTCTGAGAGGAATTAGGGAAGCTGCAACAATAGGCAGCACTGACTATCACAGCAACACAACTCAAGGTGCAGGCAATATGGAGATCACTGCTGTCTCCTGTGGGGTTTCCAAGTATGAAGAGAGAACTTACAGTGGCCTTCCTGAGATGTCATCAGAACTGTGCCTGTGAGCCCTGGCTCCCCACCAGTCATAGAAGGAAGGATGGCAGGGCCCAGGCAGTCGTCCTAGAACCAGAGTCAATGATATTCCTGTGACTTTTTGCTGGACCAACTGCCCTGGACTCAGGACTGTCGTTATAGCCAAGGGCCTAGACCTGGGCAGCCTTGAGCGTAGTGTCCACCATGTTAGCAAACCACCACTAGGAAGCCTCTATGTGAGTTACAGGTGATTACACCCAGAGTTATACCTCCCCTGCCAACAAGGTGTGCGTGTGAGGGAGGTGGGTAGAGGTGAGGAGGAGATGGTCTGGGGCTGTGACATTTGAGGCCAGCTAGAAAAAAAGGCGGACACTGTCATGGGTCGTTTACTCTCCCTCCGCTAGAGGAGTGAACTCTACTTTCTAAAATGCCAGCGCCCCCTAGTGGGAATAAGTCGCCATTCACATCTCAAGATTTTTAACTTGGAGTCGCTCGCTGAACTCGGAGGGTAAAAATATACATCTTAATTTTCACTCGCTTCTAGCTGAAATTTAGTATTCTCTTTAATGATGAATGTATGCAACTAATTCCAGTAGTGTCAATAAACAGTACCCGTGACTTTGCCAGCAAGAATCAACAGATATTTTTATATCACATTAGTTGTTGCAAATAATTTGAAATATCATTTATATTTATCACTATGTCAAAATTATGGCAGCTGTTAGACCTGCCACTGGATCATGTTATTTAACACATTAATAAAGAAGCATACATGTTAGTAGATTTCCATCTTTTTAAGTTATATTAAAGCCATAATTCAGTATAATTGTTTACCTTTGTTGCCTTATGTATTTTATCTTCTAGATTTAAAACATTATTCCGAAATGGGATCCCCAGGCTTCACTGGGTTTGCCAAAGGGGTCCATGACATAAACAGGCTAAGGATCCCTGCTTTAGAAGGAGGTGTTTAATCAGATCCTTTTCTGTCACCCAGGTAGGGGCTGCTGACCCATGGTGTAGGTATGGGATTCAGTACAGCCAGGATCAAGAGAGAGGGGAGGAGGGGAGAGTGACAACTACGGGCTTTGCCTGTGATGATGCACAGTTGACACATGGTTTGAGTGGAGACATCAAAAATTTGAATTTCCAAATCCTGCTAGCATTAGTGCGTGATGGAGGCAGTGGGGCTCCTCCCAGGTGCCAGCACATGCTGGCAATGAGGTTGCTGTTTGAGAAAAACATATAATGTGGCAAAACAGAGTTACGTCTAATAGAACTAGGCAGAACTCCCTTAAGGACAGAAAATGACTTCCAGGTTTAAGAGGTGTTTAACATTGCTGTGTATGTTGATATATAAAGAAAGAAGATGTCTACCTTTAAAGAACTTCAAAACCTTCTTTATTGTGAAATACAGCACACATTTAGGGAAGGGCGTACGGAATATGTGCACAGCTTAAAAATAATTTTAAAATGTGTAGCTACCATCAAGAAATAAAAACTTACCTCCTACACTTATAAGCCTGCCATGGGCCTCTCTGATCATAACCCTCTCTCTTCCCTAGAGGTAACCACTATCCCCACTTTGTGCTGACTACTAACAAGATTGTGCAACTTCTAATATGTTTATTGGCTATGCACTTTTTCTTTCTGTGAAATGCAAGTTCATGTCTCTTGCCCCTTTTATACTCAGATGTTTTATTTAACTTAGTGATTTATGAGTACAGTATTTTATATATTCTAGATATTAACTGTCAATTATGTGTTGGAAATATAGTCTCTAAGTTTGAAGTTTGTCTTTTCACTTTCTTTATGGTGTCTTTTAATTAATAGAAATATTAATTCTAAGGTGGTTTAAATCTTTTAAAATTATTTTATAATGAAGCCTTTCTATCATGTTTAAGAAATCCTTATTTAACCTATGGTCATAAAGATATGCTCCTCTATTTTTTTTTCAAAGTATTAAAGTTTCGTTTTTCCCATTTAAGTGTCTAATCCTTAGGAAGACTTCTAGTTCCAAGTAGAATATAGTAAGTAGTGGTAAACTTCTGTTGCAACAACTAAAAACAGCTGGATACATTACAAAAACCATATTTTTAAACACATTAAAGAGGTGTGGAAGCAAAGAGGATTAGATTAACTAGAATTTCAGTAAAGGAAGAACCCTTCTTAGGTGAGCCCAAACCAACAACCTTTTGTTCTAAAGGACATTTGTGCTTCTAATGGGGGAAGAAATCAGCAGGGCTTTCAATGGCTTTATGGGTTGGCATAATGGTCTGGAATCTAGAGGGTCCTCAAACTGAACCCTGATTTTCCCTATGGGATATATGCTGAGTGCTGGGGTGGCATGGAGGCTGGAAATCTGGGTTGTTAAGGTAGTATGACATCTCCTACAGTCTTGTTGTGCTTAGGAATCACAGTTCTGCTGGAAAGAGTGGCACATAAGACATACATGGCAGGTCTCACCATAGAAACATCTGAAAGCAGAAGTGGACTGAGTGGGACTAGAGCTGTGACTCATTCCTGAACTAGCTCATTGCTGATTGGATTGAGATGGTCAACCCCTCATGCTATGAACCTAACAGAGGAAAGGATCATCCCTCACTGGAAGAAAAATAACATTGACTTCAATCTCCATGCTTCTTTTATAAACATTCCCCAGCATATAATAAAAATTAATGTGACAAGTATGGAGACAGGAAAGTATGACCATTAATCAAGAATAAAAAAATAAAAACAGGCCACAGTAGCTGACTTGCAGGTGATCCAGAAGTTGGAGTAGGCAGAGAAGGTCTTTAAATGACTATTACAAGTATGTTAAAGGAAACCAAGGGAAAGACATACAAAATGAATGAAAAGATAGAAAACTTCAGTGGAGAATTGGATCTAAAAAAGAATCAAGCGGGCATTCTAATACTAAGCAATATGGTATCTGAAATTAAAAACACATGGATTAATAGCAGGAGACAGGATTGGCAAATTCAAACACAGTTCAACAGAAAATAGCTATAGCACAGAAGAGAAAAAATAGAAATGGAAGTAAAATAGTCTTTATTTACCAACAACATAATTGTCTACATAGAAATCCCAAAGAGTGCACAAAAAGCTATTAACACCAATAAGCAAGCTTAGCAATGTTTCAAGAATATAAAAAGCAAGCTTAGCAATGTTTCAGGAATATAAAAGCAACATGCAAAAATCAATTATATCTCTATAGACTACCAACAATTGGAAATTAAAATTAAAAGCAATACTTTTTATAGCATCAGAAAATATGAAATACCTACTGATAAATCTGATAAAAATATTAGACTCATGATGAAAACTATAAAACATCGCTGTGAGAAATTTTTTAAAAACCTAAATAAATTAAGAGATATATAATGTTCATGATCAAAACACTCAATGCCTATAAAATATCAATTCTGCCCAAATTGATCTACAGATTAAATAAAATTCTAATTGGAATGCAAGTAGGCATCTTTTTGGTATAAATTGACAAAGTGATTCTAAAATTTATCTCAAACAGCAAAACAATTTTAAAGTGGGTGCATTTACACTACTTGATTTCAAGACATTACCAAACTACAGTAATCAAGACAAAGTGGTATTGGCATGAAGATACACTAATAGATTAATTAAACATAACAGAGAGTCAAGAAATAGACCCACAGATAAATGGTCAACTGATTTTTGACAAAGAGACAATTGTTCTAGAATGAGTGGACATCCATATGTAAAACAACAACAAAAATTAACAAAAAGCAGAACTTTGGATCCATACTTCACAAAAATAAGTGAAAGTAGATCATAGACCCAAATTTAAAATGCCAAATTTTTTCTGGAAGAAAAAAGAAAAATCTTTGTGATCTTAGGTTAAGCAAAGACTTCTTAGATAGGACACCAAAAGCACAATCCTATAACATAAAAAATTAATAAATTGGACTTCATCAAAATTAAAAACTTATACAGTGTTTGAAAAGACACTAATGAGAGAATGAAAAGCTATAGGTAGAAGTTCAAGATGGTCAAACAGGTAAACACTATGCTTGCTGCCCCCCGAGATCACATTAAAATTACAACTAAATTATAGAACAAACAACTTTAAGAGTTATCTGTAGACCAACCCAATAGAAACCCTATAACTAAGGATATAAAGAAGGGGCCACATTGAGTCTGGTAGGAGAGGTGGAGATGCAAAATGGGCTGACCCCAAACCCAAGTAGTAGTTGAGCACTGGGAGGTACACATCAGTGATAGAGGTCCACCCTGAAAAGTGAGGGGTCCCAGTCCCCACTGGGCTCCCCAGCCCAGGAGTCCTGTGCCTGGAAGAGGAATCCCCATAACATCTGACAGTGAAAATCAGTGAGAATTCTGCCTCTTCATCATGGTGAGACAGAAGGTGGCTGGAAACTCAGACATCATCTTAAAAAGTGCCTGTGCTCAGACTCACTCACTTGCAAGCACTCACCCTGGGCTCCAGGGGAGGGGTGGTAACTCAAGAAATGCCAGAAACTTACAGGAAAAGACTAACTTGCGTGGCTTCAGGGAAAGGGTTAGACAAACACTGCCATTGTCCTTGTGTGGAGCCTGCCTCACATGTAGCCTACAGGATGGTGCCACATTTCCTGTGTTAAACCCTTCCCCAAAGGGACAAATCTGAAACCACATTGGTCTGGTAAAATCTGCACACATATCACGTTGGTAACTCCCTGGGACCCCACACCACCCAACTAGGTGGCATTGCTGTGGATACTGTCAACACTGGGGCAGCCAACCTGGTCTGTGTACCTAAAGAGATTATTTTAGTGGCAGAGGCTCACAGGCAGGCAGCAGGTGGCAACAGGCTAATGGGGGCCTTGGGCCTTTTGTTAAGCTGCCCCAGCCTGACACTGGTGGCAGTCAGCTTCATTTCACAGCAAGGCCACCCCCACATGCCTCCAGGTCCATCTCAGGAAGCAATCAACTACATACAGATTTGTAGCTCCTACCAGGTAGCCCTGGGCTGGTCACAGGCAAGGCTAAAATGGGCTAGCATGGGAACTCCTCCCAAGAGGCACCAGAAACAACAGACCCAGAGGCCGGCCTCAGACCATAGCAGAGCACTACCTGATTAACCTCACAAGTTACACCCCAAAGGATGGTCTCAACAGGCACAAAAGTCTGCTTGGGCAAATTCCCCCTCTGAGGGTTCAGCCCACACACAGCAGCTCATATGCTGTGGGGATAGCCAATCCTCACAGTCCGCCTGAGAGTCAATCCCACCCACTGTTGCACTAAAAGTAATCAAGGCTCACCTACAACAGAAGCATGCACAACACACTCAAGAGACACTCCTGGAACACACATGCAGGTGATTAGTGAGATGGCACCACTGGGCCACACAGAATGCCTACTACTAAAGGCTACCTGGCAAAGACTAAGAGACAGGAGATCTACCTGATATATAGAAGCAAACACAGAGAGGCGGACAGAATGGGGAAACAAAGAAACATGTCCCAAATAAAATAACAGGAGAAAATTGTAGAAAAATAAGTAAATTAAATGGAGGCTACCAACCTATCAGAGGCAGTTTAAAATACTGATTATAAAAATGCTTAAAAAACTTAGAACTTCAACAAAGAGTTAATAAATATAAAGAAAGAAATAGACACCATACAAAAGAACCAGTCAGAAATAAAGATACAATAACTGAAATGAAGAATGCTCTAGAAGAAAAAGACTAAAAATCACACAAACACATGGAGATTAAATAACATGTTACTAAACAAAGAATGGGTTAACAATGAGATCAAAGAAGAAATCAAAAGACACCTTGAGACAAATGAAAACACAAGAGCCCAAAATCCCATGAGACACAATGAAAGCAATTCTAAGACGGAAACTCATAACAAAACTCAAAAACCAAGAAATATAGCAATAAATGATCTAACTTTATACTTAAAGGAACTACAAAGGAATAGCAAACAAAGCCCAAAGTGAGTAGAAGGAAGGAAATATAAAGATCAAAGCAGAACTAGACAAAATAGAGTTTTAAAAAACAATACAAAAGGTCAATGAAACCAAGAGCTGATTCTTTGACAAGATGAACAAAGTTGATAAACCTTTAATCAGACTCATTAAGAAAAAAAGAGAGAGGTCCAAAATAAATAAAATCAGAAATGAAAGAGGAGAAGTGACAATGGACACCACAGAAATACTAAAAATTTTAAGAAGATATGCATTTATATGCCAACGAACTGGACAATCTGGAAGAAATGTATAAATTCGTAGAAGTATAAAGTCCTCCACGATTGAATCAATAAGAAACAGAAAACTGAACTAACCAATTACTACTAACGAAATTGAATCAATAATTTACTAGCTCCCAACAAACAAAACTCCTGGACCAGATGGCTTCACAGGCAAATTTTACCAAACATTCAAAGAAGAATTAACATTTCAAACTGGAAAAATATTTGAACAGACATTTGACTCAAAAAGATATACAGATGTGGACAAAAAGAGGCTGTATAATAAATTTGGCAAGTCCAGTAACTGACAGGAACTTCACATAAATTCCTAAATGGGCAGATCATGGTGAGTAGTCACATACCAGGCATATACCTTCCTTAAAGAGATTTTCTTTGCCTTAAGCAAGCCCTGCCCATTGTTTCTGTGCATCTAGGTTAACACACCCTTGAAATGCCTCTTTTTCAGATCCCTCAGAAGGGTAACCAACCTCAAGAGAGCACATAATCTTGTTAGCTATCCTATAATCCAATCCCCACCTTGCTTTCTCCCAGGTTTATGTAATCCTCTTCACGTTCCCTCCTATTTAATTCCAAATGTATAAAAGAAACTGCAAACTGTCATTCTGGGAAGCATTTTTCTCAGTCTGTTAAGATCTTGCTTCCAGGCATATCCTCTGGAATAGGTACAAATAAACTTTAATAAACTATTATAAAAAAATTTTTTCTACAATTTTGGACATTCTTATATTGAAGCAAATGGCAAACAAAAAGGATGTTCAGTACCATTAGTTGCTGCAGAAATGCAAAGTGAATCCACAATTAGATATCACTACATTAGACTCAATTAAAAATTTTTTCAAGATAACACTAAATTGTTGATGTCAGAACATTCAAACCTGTAGAAAATTTTTATAAGAGTTTATTGGCTTCTTCTATTTTTCCACATTTGCTAGAGATTTGACGACAAGAAACATTTCATATTCACCTAATTCCAATACAAGAAAAACAATTGCACAAAAACTGGCAACTGACCTTTGACCTTCATGTCGGGGAACAATAGGGTATGGAGACAATAGAGTTTGGAAGGGATACAAATGAAGAGACTGCTAAATGGCACCCCCATCCCTCTGGGACCCCAGCTCCAGCCCACTGTGACCATATGGAAATGCAGAATTGGTGTGGTCAGATTTTATAATTTTTAAAACCAAAACCTAAAATTCTAATCCGAAATCTCCTGGCTTTTAAATGCTAAAAACTAATTCAAAACAATATTTTAAAGTTCCTTGCAGGCCAAACCAGATATGACCTACTGACTTTTCAGTTTGTGACATTCGCTCTAAATACTTTGTTCAGGTGAGAGCAGCATCAGTATAATATGAGTTGTTTCTGTTAATGTGAGTTAATTTGTTCCCACTGGCTCAGGGGACAGTTTAGGCAAGGAGGGTCAATGCTAAAAGTTTATTAATGTTGTTCATCACATGAATAGGACACAGGGGAAAACCTGCATAATTATCTTAATAAGATGCACCCTTAGAAACAGGGAGTAAAAGACTTTGTCAAGATGATAAATGTATATCTCTTAATCCAACAGACATTGATACTTAGTGATGACCTGGAATGGAGAGAAAATATAGTCCTTAATAACAAAGGTATTGCTATGAAAACAAGGAGCGAAACAAGATGTCACACTGTGAATAGTGTCCACAATATTCTGAAATTTAAGGCAAAAACAATAAGAAGAAAAATAAATAAGAGACATAAATTTGGGAAAGAAGAGTCAAGCTTATAATTATTTGCAAAAGTTATTTGGCTACCTGAGAAACCCAAACTAATGGACTGAGGAATGTTTAGAACTTATGAGAGAGTTCAGTAAAGTAGCTGGACACAAAAATAAATATAGTAGACATTCAGTTAACTGGCACTCATGGGGATTGGTAGATGCCAGATAAATGTTAAGTAGACTCTCCGTTAACTGGAACTCAAGCAACTGGCACTCTCAAGTAACCAGCAAAATCTTAAGCAACCAGCAAAAAACTTTTTGATGAGATCATTGGAAATCCATATAAAAAAATAAAGTTGTGTTCCTACCTCACCTCACACACAGAAATTAACTCAAAATTGATCAAAGATCTAAATGTAAGAGTTAAAACTATAAAAATCCAAGAAGGAAACACAGGTATAAATTTTTGTGACCTTGAATTAGACAATGGGTTTTTTAGATATAACATCAAAATCACAAGCAACAAAAGAAAAAATCACATATTATCAAAGTTAAGAACTTTTGTACATCGAGGACACCATCAAGAAACAAACAAACAAAAAAAGAAACAAAAGACAACCCACAGAATGGAAGAAAATTTTTGCAAATTATATATATGATAGGGGATTTGAATCTGGAATATATAAAGAACTTCTATAACTCAATAATAAAAACACAAATAAATCAATTGAGAAATGGACAAAGGATATAAATAGATATTTCTCCATAGAAGATATACAAATGGTCAACAAGCATGTGAAAAAATGCTTAACATCATTAGCCATCAGGGAGATGCAAATCAAAATCATAATGAAATACCACTTCATATCCACTAAAGACAGATAATAACAAGTGTTGACAGGAATGTGAAGAATTTGGAACCCTCATACAATCACTGCTGGTGGGAATGTAAGTGGTGCAGCTGCTTTGGAAAACAGTCTGGCAGTTCTTCAAAAGGTTATCATAGAGTTATCATATGATCCAGCAATTCCACTCCTGGCTAGAAACCCAAGAGAAATGAAAACATGTGCGCACAAAGACTTATACACAGGTATTCATAGCAGTATTGTTCATAATGGCCAAAAGATAGAAACAACACAAATGCCCATCAACTGATGCATAGATAAATAAAATATGGTATATTCATAAAATGAAATATTATTTGACCACAAAGGGAAATGAGATACCGACACGTGCTACAACATGAATGAACCTTGAAAAAATTATGCTAGGTGAAAGGAGCCAATTACAAAGAGCCATATACTGTATGATTCCATTCATATGAAATGTTCAGAATAGGCAAATACATAGAGACCAAAAGATAGATCAGTGGTAGCCTGGGCTGGAATGGTTGGAGGAAAGTGGGGAGTGAATGCTAATGGGTATGAGATTTCTTGTGGGGATGATTAAAATGTTCAAAAATAGACTGTGATGATGATTGCATAACTCTGAACATATTAAAAAGCATTAATTGTATATTTTATAATAACTGGGTGAATTGTATGGCATGTGAATTATATCTCAATAAAGTTATTATTAAAAAGCTATAAACCTTACTACAGGATACAAAAGGAGCCTAGCATAAATAGAAAACATTTAATGTTCTTGGATTGGAAAATGGTATTATAAAAGATATCCATTCTTCCCTAAATGCATATATAAAGGTAATTGAGTTTTAATCAATAGCCAAATGAGGCTTTTTTTTTTTGGAAGGAAGACTGACAAAATGATTTTACATTTCGGGAGTTCCCTGGTAGTTTAGTGGCTTAAGGCTTCGGCGCTGGCGCTGTCAGTGCTGCGGCCTGGGTTCGATTCCCAGTCAGGGAGCTACCCACATGCCAAAAAAGCAAAAAAAAAAAAAAGTGATTTTACATTTCATTATGAGAAGTAATTACGTGAGAATAACCAAGACACTCTTTCAGAGGTTTAGTAATGAGGGAAGAATTGTCATCTGAGATATGTATATGTTCTATAAAGCCATGGAGTTAAAACACTGTGGTACTAATGTAGAAAGTATAACAGATCAATGGGGCCAAATTGATCGGTCAGAAATAACCACAAGTATCTGAATTAATTTAATGTATGATAAAGGGGATAGAAACAAATATCGAATAAATAAGCTAGAACAACTAAGTATTAGAAAAAAAAAACAAAAAACAAACAAACAAAAAAAACCCAAAAACAAAAAACAAGTGTGGTTTCTACCTCAAATCTTATACCACAAAAAAATTCCTGATGAATTAACAATTCACATCTAAAAATTCAAATAAAACAAAAGAAGTTTAGAAGAAGGAAATATGTATATTATTTTGGAATTGTAGTTGGCCTTTTAAAGCATGACACCAAAATAAAAAATTATAAAGAAATAATTTTTTTAAAAAATTAAAAAAAAAAAAGAAATAATTGATTTGGATATATAAAAGTAGAATAACTTCTGTACATGATAAGTCACCAGAAACATTAAATTAAAAGGCAAATAGCGGAGTTCCCTGGTGGTGTAGTGGCTTAGGGCTTCAGCGCTGGTGCAGTCAACGCTGCGGCCTGGGTTCGATTCCCACCCAGGGAACTACCCACATACCAACAAATAAATAAATAAATAAATAAAAAGGCAAATGGCACACTAGGGCAAAATATTTACAACAAATAACATGGTTACATCTTCAATATGAAATATATTTTTTCATTAAAAAATTACATACCCAAAAGAAAAGTGATCTGAGCAGATAGATGACAATCCACCAAAGATACACAAATTGTCATAAGTCTATAAAAATTTTCAACTTTATAAGAAAAAAATGCAAATTAAAACAATGAGCTATAAACTTCCATTTGACAAGTAGGCAGAGATAAGATAAATTATATTTCCCAGAGTTTTTAAACATTTGGAGACCCCAAATTCTCATAAAGTGTTAAAGTAAGTAAAAATTTAGTATTGTATATAGAAAACATTAAAATACATACAGTCTTTTTTTTTAATTCATTTTTATGGTTAGACTTATAAATTACATATAGTCTTTAACCCAGTAATTCTACTTCTAGGAATTTAGCTGAAGAAAAAAATAAATTATTCTTGTATGTGCAGGAATATTAATCACCAGTTGGCTTATAATCATAAGCAGTGAAAAATTATAAGCAACAGTAATCCTTAAAAATAGGGAATTTGTTTTAAAATATGGTTAATGCATACAATAGTAAAATATTATGAGCAATTAAATAATATGTAAGTATTCTATATAAATATTATAGAAGAATATTTAATGACAAGGAAAGGTATCCATGAAATATCAAGCTTAAAATGTAGTTTTGAAATACTATATAACTTTTTGGCCTAGAGTTTCCATTTTTGGGAATTAATCTTATAAATATTCTTGTATATGAGAGAGTGTGTGTGTCTGTGTGTGTACATACTTACATAGGCTTCTACTTAAAGTGGGAGACAGTTCAGATAAAGGAAATATTTCCTCTCTTTTCAATACATAAATACTGGATAAAATCTAATAGCAAACAATGTAATACAAAGCCAAACTAAAAACCAATAAAGTGAAATATCTCAGATGGACAAACATACAACCAGCTAACACACACACCAAACAAAAATCAGCAAGAAAGAGGGAAAAAAAAGAAACACCAAAAAGTGAAACAAATAGAAATCAAGCTAAAATGGTAGAAACAAACCAAAATACATCAATAATCACAATGAATGTAGTGAAATAAAGTGATTTATGAAAAGTTGGAGATGATTGGATTGGATAAAACAAATAAAACCCTAATACTTGTAGTTTGTAAGAGTTGAAGATCCAGAAGGGTTGAAAGTAAAACGATGAAGAAAGAAATACCAAGCAAATACTAACTAAAATAAAGTTAGTTAGTTGTGCTAATGTCAGCTTAAAATAAACTTACATATTATTAGAGAAAGAGCTAGTCACTATAGTGATAAAAGTTTAATTCATCATCAGATAAAACAAATTAAACTTTTACAAAACTAATTTTAAAAATCTAAAAAAATATATAAAGCAATAATTAACAGAACTACATGGAGAAATTGAGAAATCCACCATCATTGTGGGAGCTTTCAACAAGCCACTCTGAATTATTAATATTTTGAAGGATAAAATGTAATAAAGTTTTAGAAGATTTAATAAAAATAATTAAACTGATTTGATGACTATATATAGAACCATGCATCCAATAATAAAAAAGTCACATTCTTCTGAAGCACACACACACAATAATGACTGAAATTAATCATATGCAAGATCACAAAGCAAGTAACAAATTTCAAAGGATTGGTGTCATACCTACTACATTCCCAGACCACAGTGCCATTAAGTTAAATATTAATAAAAAAAAAAAAGAACGTTTAAAATTAACATTAAACTTGACACTCTGAAAAGTTCCAGGTCAAAGAAAAAGTTTACAATGGAAATTTGTTTTTAATATTTAGATCTGAACAATAATGAAAATTTATATACAGGGTCCAGCAAAAGTAATTCCCCATTTTATAAGCTGGTAATCTATACCAAATATTTATTGCAAAATTATAGGCATGTGATCTGTAACATAATATTTTAACTACTTTAAAAAGGGCATAAGACTGACAATTAAGTTTGCAAACTTGCCACCATGTACTTACATGGCAGCACTGTACAAACAAGCCAATAAGCTTTCATAACCTTGATGTATCTGTGTGTTTCATAGCTGTGTTTGTGTCAACGTGTGGTGATGGCTTGTTTTATTATTGGATGGCATTCATTATTGTTGTGTGTTTTTGTGTGTTGTTGCGAGAATGTCGGAGCTTGAATTAGAGCCCCGAACAAACATTAAATTTCTTGTTAAACTTGGCAAAAGTGCAAGTGAAATCAAGGACACGTTAGTTCAAGTTTATGGGGATAACGCCATGAAGAAAATGGTAATGTAGAAATGGATTAAATGATGAGGTATGTAGCTATGAGGTATTCACTTCTTCCAGAATGAATTCCCGAACTTAATTGCCATAACTCATATATCAAAACTTGAGGGATACAGTAAAAGTGGTAGATAGAAGGAAATTTAAATTTATAGCTTCTTAAATGTAATCTGAGAAAAGAAGAAAGGCTGAAAATTAGCTAAGTGTCTAATTTAAGAATTTAGGAAATGGACAGCAGCATAAGTCCCCACACCCCCCCACCAAAAAGAAGATAAAAATAAGAGCCAAAGTCAATGAAGTAAAAAACACGTATTCAACAGATAGAACCAAATAAAGCTTAAAGATGGTTCTTTGAAAAGACAAACACATATATGGCAAGTGATAAGAAAGAGAAAGCACAAGTAAATCATATTAGGGATGAAAAAGGAGACATAAATATACAATTAAAATTATGAAAGTAATAATATAATATGATGAACTACTTTATGCTGATGAATTTTAAACCTTAGATGAAATGGAGATTCATCTTTCCTAGAATCTCCATTCATTTTCCTAGAAAAAATGAATTAAAACTAACAAGAATAAATAGTAAATAGAGTACCTACAATTCCATTAAATAAAATGAATGCCTACAATTCCATAACTTATTAAAACACTGAAGCAGTAATTTAAAATCTTTTCACAAAGACAATCCCAGGACCAGGCCATTTTACAGGTGTGTTCTAGTAGACTTCCAAGGAACAGATTGTTCCAAAACGTGTACTAACTCTTCCAGACAACTGAAGAAGGACTAGTTCCTAACTCATTTCATGAGGGCACCATAACCTTGATATCCAAACTCAAGAAAGATAGTAAAAGAAATTAGAGGCCAATCTTATTTGTGAATCTAGATGCAGAAACATCAGGAGGCCAAAACAGATTATACATTATGACCACTTGGATTTATTCCAGGAATGTAGAGGTACTTTGAAATTAGAAAATTCTATGTGTCATGCATCATATTAATGGTGAAAAAGGAGAAACATCATATAATTATCTGACTGAATGCCAAGAAGGCATTTGGTAAAATTCTCAATTTTTGAAAAAAAAAATCTTTTTAGACAGCTAGGAATAGGACTTCCTTAACCTGAAACAAGAGTCTACCAAATACCTACAATAAACAATTTTAGTGAGAAAATATTTAAATATCCTCTTTAAAATCAAGCACAAGCTACCACATAGATGAACCTTTAAAACTTCACAAAGTGTGATAAAAATTTACAGTGAATATTTTAAAACTTTATTACAGTGGAAGACACAGTGCCATTAACCCCCCTCAAAATACTTCCTTTCACTTTGAAAACACTTACCCCATCATTCTTGACACTTTCTGAAGCAGTTCTGGAAGTCCTTCTTTGTGAGTGTGTTTGGTTACGCTGTCATGGCTGCCTTGATGTCCTGAATCAATTCAGGTCGCACATTGCTTCTGGTACGACAATTTCTGTCAAATAAAAACATTACAGTGTGTCCTCATCCAACTTACTCGATGAATCTGGCACCATGTGACTTCTGGCTCTTCCCCAAAGTCATGGCTCTTACCATGATAGGTAAGCATTTTGAATCGATTCAGGACATCGAGGCAATACAACAGCACAACTGAAGACACAAAAGAGGACTTCCAGAACTGCTTCAGAAAGTGGCAAGAACGATGGGGTAAGTGTACTCGAAGAGAAAAGACTTTTACTGTAATAAAAATTTTAAATTTAATCATTCACTGTATTTTTTAAAATCACACCTCATATTCTTAGTGAAAAAAGCCTGTTACAAAGGACCACATATTGTATGGTTCCATTTATTATGAAATTTTCAGAATAGGCAAGTCTATAGAAAAAGCAAGTAAACTGGTGGTTGCTTAGAGGTGGGGGGATGGGAAATGGGGAGTGAGTGCTGATGGGTATGAGGTTTCTTTGGGTAGTGATGAAAATATTGATTGAAGCAATAGTTATACCACTCTGAATATACTGGAAATCATTTAATTGTATACTTGAAATGGGTGAGTTGTCTGAATGTGAACTTTATCTCAATAAAACTGTCTTTGAAAAAACAGTTAATGAGCTGTGGGATTATGCCAAGAGCAGTGAATTTGGAATAAAACCATCTGGTTTCAAAAAAGGAATCAGACACAAGACAAGGATGTGCAATATTACAACTTCTCTTCTCTATTCTATTAGAGATCCTAACCAGAACATTAAGATAACAACACAATAGGAAGGCATCGTAATTGTTGACATAGAAAACTAAGAAGACAACAGAGAAATTAATAGAAAAGAGAATAGATGTTGTTAACAAGGTACCTGGTTATAGAATCACTGTACCAAAATGGATTCTGTTGCTCTATACCAGCAACTAACAAAAGATGTCTTTTTAAAAAATTTGCAACAGCAACATAAGCAATAAGAATAAATATAAAACATGTGTAAGATAATATGCCAAATTTTTTTATTGTAAAACTTCACTGAAGGACACTTAAGAAGACCTAAGTATTTGGCAGGATATCCCACTTTCATGGATAAAAAGTATTATAAAGGTATCAGTTCTCTCCAAACTAATCTATAACATTTAATGCAATCCAGGAGAGGCACTTCCAAAATAGCAAAGTAAAGACCTCCAAAAATTTGTTCCATAAAACCAACAAGAACACTGGCAAAAAGATATAGCTATATATCTATATCTATATCTATATATATGGCATATATAAAATAAAACTGTCAAAATCAACTTTTTCAGAACTCTGGAAATTAACCAAAGGTTAATTCTCAAATTTCAAGAATTTGAGGAGCATTTTATTTAAAAAAGTCTGTGTTCAGTAATAAAACAAGTTTTGAGGCATTTTTAACTTGCATTTCTCTTATCCCCCTATCTCTAGTTCTGGGTCAACTTGAAAATCAACAGCCTTAAAACCCTGGTAACTGTGAAAATCAGCAGTCTTGTGGCCACTAAGGGAGGCAGAATGGGTTTGGGATGCCCCTAAATGTCCCACCACCCTGCCACCAGAGAACTGTCACTGTTTGACCTATTTGACAGCTCCCTAGAAAAGCACCACTCACAGGGTGACTCAGAGTTTGCTCTACTTTCTGGGCATTTGTTGAAAGCAATAAGCAGGAATTATTTAACAGAACAGATGCCTGAGGCAGCAATATCAGTTGTGACAGACAAAAGTCTATGGGGGAAAAAAAGAAAGGAAAATCTGAAAAATAAACTGTCTATTAGGGTTTCAAAAGCTCTAAACTATTCCTGACAATCTAGAAAGTCATGCACATGTGCATGCAGAAGGCCCTAATTGTCAACCTCTGACTGACCTTGAGGATCTGCTCAAGCAAGAAGTGAAAGCTAAGGCAGAGTTGTAAAATGTCAGAGCATTAATGTTACCCAATACACACAATACACACACACACACACACACACACACACACACAAAATGCCTGATAACAGGTAGGATATTTATTGGTTTAAGGCATTTAAGGAAAGCTCTATCTAATCATTAGCTGACTTTCATGGCTATACACAACAAATAACATATTTTGGTGTGTATAATGCACACTTTTTTGCCCAAATTTGTGAAGGAAAAATAAGGATGTACATCATACATGGGTAGTACTAATTCTCTATCTATATACATTTTTAAAATTCTATTTATGTTTATGAGTTAAAAGTGTAACTCTAGAAATCAATAATGATATTCATATGCAAATTAACAGCCTGCAATACAATAATCAAGCTTTTTTATACAAAAAATTATACATAAAATTTCTTGTACCATATGTTTAAAAATAAATACTAATATACCTTTATAATACAAAAAAACACATACCTAAATATAAAGAAATAAAACTTTGAATTAAAAAATTAAAACAAATTTTTTTTAACAAAATATTTTTTCACTAAAAGTTTGAGCCAAAAATGTGGGTGCACATTATATGTGGAAGCACATTATACATGGCAAAATACACTAAAACAGACTTTACAGGAGTAGTCCAGGAAAGTCATTAAACAAACAGAAGTAACAACAACAAACTGGAACAACAAAAATCCTGGAGTGGAGCTGTGAATTCGATTTCCAAATTTAAAATGTCCTGCTTTCAATTGAAAATTATGACACTCACACAAGAAAGGATGGCTCATACACAGAAAATAAAATACAGTGGTATCTTGTGACTTATCATTAATTGGTTCTGGAAGGTGCGATGAGTACCCAAAACGAGGAATACCAAACAAATTTTTCCCATAAGGAATCATGCAGTGGCACCTCAGCACTCATCATTAATTAATTCCAGGAGGCCCCCAAAGTACCAAATAAATGACAAGTACTGGGACAAAATGTTCATGTTCAAATGCATTGAGTACAAATTCAATGAGTTTCAAAGCAGTCAAGTGCCAAGGTACTACTGTAGTCAATATAAACTGTCCCTGAGGAATGCCAGGTGTTGGATTTACTAGATAAAGCCTTTAAATCAGCCATTCTATACAAAAAACAAAAACAAAAAAAAACAAACAAAACAAAACAAAAATACTAAAGAAAACCTTGTCTAAAGTATTAAAGGAAAGTATGAGAATATCTCACCAAATTTTACAAAAATTCAATGCAATCCCAAGAAAAATCTTAATGGAGTTGTAAATGGAACTTGTAAGGTGTTATAAACAGTATGGGAAAGAGAAAGGGACTAAGAGTATCCAAGACATTCCTTAGGAAGAATAAGTGGGTGGGAAGAGGTGTTGGTGGGTTATTTCTTATAAGAGATAAAAATGTATTATAAAGCTATAATTGTGTGGTATTGTGGCAGGTATAGACAGATAGGTCAGTGGAAAAAGAACTACATATATACAGAAATGTGATTTATAGAGAGATGGCATTGCAGATCAGTGGGGGCCGGGGGAGCACATTATTAATAAATGGGGGTGGCACAATTGATTATCCATACAAAAAATAAAATAGAATCCTTCTTCTGTTACACATAACACAAAATTAATTGTGTAAGGATTATGTTTTATCTGATTAAGGAAAATTTCCAGTTTGCTGAGAGTTATTCTGATCTGGTATTGAATTTTATCAAATGCTTTTTCTGCATCTATTGAGATAATATATGATTTTTTCAACCCTCCATTTTGTTAACATGGTGAATGACATTGATTTTTAAATATTAAACCAATCTTGCAATTCTGGAAAAACACTCTACTTTATTGTATTATATCATCCATTTATAAGTTGCTGGGTTTAATTTGCTAATATTCTGTTTAGAACTTTTACATCCGTATTTATGACAGAATTTGTCCTTATTATTTTTCTCTTCTTTTATTATCTTTGCCAAGTTTTAGTATCAGGGTATATTGGCCTCATGAAAAAAATTAGAACATGTTTAGTCATCCTGAATGTGAAAGAATGTATGTAAAATTGGTATTACGTCTTCCTCAAATATTTGAAAAAGTTTCCCAGTAATGGCTCCTGGGCCTAGGGTTTTCTTTGTAGAATTAAAAAAAAAAATTTTACAGCTTTATTGAGGTATAACTGACACTCAATAAAGTGTACATAAATAAAGAGTACAAGTTGAAGTTTTGCCATATGTATAGACATGTGAAAATGTCCCCACAATCAAGATAATGATCATGCCTGTCCCTCCTAAAAGTTTCCTTGTGCCCCTTTTTATTTCTTCCTTCCACCCATCCCCTGCTTCCAGGTAACCACTGATCTACTTTCTGTCACTATAGAAGGGGGAACCCCCAAAACCTGGAATTTATTTATAAAAAATTGTGTATTTATTTTTAAATGTTTAAACTTCAGTCACTTTCAAAGAACTCCATATGATTCAATACACTTATTGAGATGCTTTTTCCAAGCTCAAAACAGTTTTTGAACTTGTCGATCTTGATACCTTTTAGTGATTTTGATGTTTTTTGCTTCACCTCCTCCACATGGGCAAAATGTTTCCCTTTGAGGACTTTCTCATCTAAGGAAACAAAAAAAAGTTGCCCGGTAACAGACTGAATAAACAGGGAGGGTGGAGCATGGGAGTCATGCCATTTTTGGTCAAAAGCTACTGAGTACTCAGTGCAGTGTGGGCAGGTGCATTGTCATGCCGCACATTGTTTGTGTAAATCACCCATCATGAAATGGGCAAACGTGTTGAAAAAGTCTCCAAAGAAAGAATTCACCTGCTGAATGCAGCCTCTCATAACGCCTGCTGGTGCAGTGATGCAGGTGGGTTCCTAGAACAGTCAGCTAGCAGGAGAAGCCTGTGCCACAAGGGGCCCACCCTCCAGAAGTAATTCCAGTTTATTTGTTTGTTTGTTTGTTTGTTTTGGTCCTCCCTCGTAGATGTGCAGTAAGTACTTGGAAGATCTCTAGATCTGGAGCTCAAGAGAGCAGTCTGGGCTATAGATTTGGAAGGGACCCATATGATGGGAATGGATGAGAGTGCCCAGGGAGAAGAGAAGTGGCCTCAAATAAAACCACATGCATCCCCCACATTTAAGAAATGAAGGAAATGAAGCCAGAGAAAGAAAAGAGAATAGTAGTCAGAAGCAGAGGAGGAAAAATTAAGGGAGAAATTTTCAAGGAGGGGTGGCCCCAAATGCTGCAGTGAGGTAATGAGGCCATTGGATTTGGCATTTGGGGTTTCCTGGTGATTTTTTCAGAGCAATGCAGAATAAATGTAAGATGAAGTGGAGACAGGGGTAAACTCCTCTTTGAAAACATAAGGCAGTGAGAGGAAGGAGATTACAAAAGATATATATTTTTTAAATGAAGCAACGACAGAGTTGTACAAAGAGGTACGAAATCAGATGCCACATGAGTGACAGGCATCTTGAATCTTAGCAGCTGCTTTGGGAGGTGGGAGTAGAAGGTGGAAGAAGGTACCCGCGTGGCTGTAGTTCTGAGTTCTGGCCACTAGGTGGCAGGTGCTGATCACATCTCCTGGTTGTGGCCTGCCTTCCAGAAACGGAGACACGAGCAAAGCTGAGTGAGGGGCTGGGATGACGCGCAAGCTCAACATCTGGGGCGCACCTGCTGGTGGAGAAAAGAATGCTCACCTCTGACAGGACGCAAGAAGAGACTAAGTGACCTTCATGGGATGCTCAGCTCTCTGGGAGTGTGAGCTCTAACGGGCAACTCTGCTTCAGCTTTCCTCCATCTTCAGGTTTAGGGATCTCAAGGACATGGAAGAATCAAGGATGCCATAACCTCCCGACCATTTTCTTTAGCTTTCAGAGTGATCTCATAGTCCACTATGTCAGTCTGGTACACACTGTGTCATTCTTGCTACTCAATTCTTCATTGCTCCCTACTCTGCCACCTCTGGTCTAGCCATCTCCTTCTTCCTGCCTTCTCCTTGTCATGGTGGAAAAGCAGGGATTGGGGAGACGGGAGTCCTTGCCCACTCTCCTCAAGTCACATGACCTTAGGCGTGTCTTCTCAGTCTCCTTTGGCTCTGGTTCCCTATTTGTAAAATGGTGGTACGTGGAGGTTCAGTGGTGGATCTCCTACTGTAGGCTGGAACCAGTCCTCCGTGTCCACCGAAGGATATTTTCTGTCTCTGCACCTTTGGGGAAGTTGCTTTTTCTTGGTATTTAGGGAGTCAGGAAAGTCGTTGGTGTTCACATCTCTTAAAGCCTCAGGTAGGGCTGTGGTTTTTGATCAACAATAACATATAACTTTGTGGCTCGTTTTGAATTCCTCCAACAGATATTGGAGATATGGAATAGACAGAGTCCTATTTCATAGTGCAAGTAGAAATTTCAGCCTTGCCCTTTGCTAACTCTGAAATAAAATGCTATTCTTTCATTGCAAGAGCTGCTTGCACAGTAGTCAACCCTCTTAGCCCTATTTTCCACTACATATGGCTGTGCAGTGACTTCCAGGATTCTGGGACCCAGCTCTTGGTGTAACAATGTCTGCTATGAGGTCTGCGGGGAGAGATGGGGAGGCAAGAAGAGGGCCTTGACTCTGGAGATGACCCCGATCCGCTTCAGGGCCTGAGAAATGAAGAGACTGGTGAAGGAAGGTGGGACAGTCAGACCCAAGACTGGAGCAGCAGTGCTGGAAATCTGGATTGGCTGGTATTTCTAGGTAGGTTTCTGCAGAAGGGTGAGGTGGGTCATGGCATCCGCTTCGCAGCAGGGGTGCAGACATTTTAAATGTTAAGAGCACCCGAAGAAAATAGAAGTAGCAGGAGGAAGTGGGGCGCTGGGTCGCAGAGAGAGAAGGAAGCAGCTCGTCGGAGCTTCCCTTTTCTCCTTCCCCCCAAGCCCCCACCCCGAACCTCTCTCCTGCTCCGCCCACCTCTCATGTGGGGCCAAAGCCGCGCTTCCGCTCCCTTGGCAGAACAGCACCTTACTCCTGGGGGCACGCTGGGGCTTCCTGCTGGCGTCCCTCCTACCATGGCCGCCCACCGACCTGGCTTGTTTCTTCCGAGGGCAGACGAACTTTAAGCTGGGGCTGCTGCTCCTACGCTCTGAGGGCTTCAGCGGGACTGTGAGCATACTTTAGGCTAGGCCGGCACCTCGTTGACAAGGTTCGGCCACCAGGTGGCGTAAGAGGCCAGCCCCGCCCCACGGTGTAGCCCCGCCCCGCCCCCGCCCCCCGGCCCACCGTTGAAGCGGCGCCCTGGCAGATGTTGAGACCTGCCGCGCGAGTCCAGCCCGGGCGTGGCGGTCCGGACAGTACCCCGATTCGCAGGGAGTCGCCGCTGGAAAGGGGCTCGGCGCCCAGCGGGGACTGCAGGTGTGAGACCGGGCGGCCGGGGCTGGGGAGCGCCGAGGGCACGGGTGGGGCTCAAGGCAGAGCCGGAGCGGGCTGAGAACCGTCGTGGAGCAGTGGGCTCGGAGAACAGCGAGTGGGCTGGACGGATGCTGCTGTCTTACGGCTCGTTGGACAGGGGCCACTGCCGGGGCCCGAGGTCTGCACACCCGCGTTCCCAGTAACCCCGGGGAGAGAAGGGGCGTCCCGGGGACCGTCCATGGTTATCTAGGTGGCTACTGCAGGACCGCCTCTGCTCAGTCCGAATGTGGTTGAGGCTTCCTGCCTCCTTTCCAGGACGCCCGTGTCGCGGGGTCAAGGAGTTTGCCTCCTCCGCCCGGGAACTCCCGCAGTGCGCATTGGCCTCAGGGATCCTTTGCCGTCAGGACCCAGGAGTCGTAGAAGTGCCTGCCTCAGTCCGCCCCTGCTAGCGAGTGTGGGCTCCCAGACAGTGGCGACTCTTCCAGTGAACTGCACGCTTGGCGCTGTCAGAGGCTGCGTCTTTGCACCCTGTCCCGTTCGTGACTCCATGTGTGTATGCGTCTGCGCGTGCGCGTGGGGGCTGGCCCATCCCAGCCTGGGGTCAATAAGTGTAGGTCAGTAGGAGGAGAAAGGAGATTGTTCAGAGGGAAAAGGAAGGCGAGATGAAAGCAGCAGGATGTG